>JAPVCG010000074.1:237659-281899 GCA_029606305.1 Paecilomyces fulvus | reverse complement strand
AAAAAAAAAAAAAAAAAAAAAAAAAAGGCGACAAACTATCGGTGGTATTCTCTGTGCGCTCTATGGAATGAATATTGCATGCTTTGCCTTCAGCAGAAATAATACAAAGAACAAGCCCGTACCCCGATCGCGACCTGCAGGCTGAAAACTGTATACCGCCCGCGCAGGAGGCGGTCTTCTTTCAAAAATTAAAGCAATTTCATAAATATAGCCTGAGAGTGCCTGTATGCAAATGCTGGATGAAAAAAAAGGCCGTAGAGCAAAAAAAGGGAGGATAACATAGTAGTGGACACCAGAATAAAACAGACAGGCAATAGACGACCGATAATAGTTACCGTAATGTGCGTGAACCGATGAATTATAGACAAAATAGGAACAGAACTCCACACCTTTTCAACATGAGTCGACCGGCGACCTGTGAGCTAAAAAAAACCCACATACCCGACAGACAAGCAGGATGAACAAAAGTAGAAATCGATGAGAGATGAACTATCCGGAGCAAAGATGGCTAGAGTCCGAAGAAGAAGCTCAAGCAACCTCCTGACCCTGTTGCCTCCTACCACGTCTCTCTAGCAGTGTCGCGTTGTCCAAGCTGAGTTCGAAAGGTTGCCTTGAATTCCGGGCCACGGTCTGTCTTGCGGCTGCTGCCACCGCAGGACTATGCTGACCGTAACCGCCCTGTTGTTGCCGTGGCTGCTGATGCCGGCTGCCAGCCGCTGCTTGTCGTGCCTGCGCAGCAGAACTCGTATGTGCACCAAGATTCGTTGCCCGCAATTTGGCTTCCATGGCTGCCACATCTCCAGCTTGTTGTGAAGACTTGGGAATCTTCGCCGGGGGATAGTCTCCAGCTCCGCCATCAGAAGTGTAGTACACAGTATCGTCCTCATCATCGTAGTCTTCATTGAGCGGATTGAGAGCACTGCTGAACCCGGTCGTAGGATTTGCACCTCTGTAGCCTTGTCGGAAGTTTTTGCGCCGCTTTCCTTCCTCCTCCTGCCTGTGAACAGCATAACCGACATCAAAGACTTCCCGCAGGTTAAGAGCACCCGGCGATCTGAAGTCCATCCGGGGGTCGTACAATGGCGCGGAGAGAGGTTCTCCCGTTTCAGCGGCCTTCTGGTTGGTTTCCAGCTCCTTCTGACGAAGAGGGGTCGCTAATGGAGGAGCGTCCGGAGCAGCATGTGTTTCCTCGTTCGTTTGCCTAATCCATGGGTGTGCCAGGAATTCCTTAATGGTATACCTCTTGTCCGGATCAACAGTCAAGAGATGCGAAATGAGATCCTGCGCGGACTTGGAGATGTCATCCCACCAAGGAGACAAGAAAGTATACTGGCCACGTGCGACCTTTTCGGTTAGTACTTGAATGCTCTCGTCATAGAACGGAGGGAAGCCGCAAAGGAGGGTATAGAGAACGCAGCCCAGAGCCCACATGTCGACGCTCTTTGAATAACGCTCGTCTTTAACGATCTCAGGTGCAGTGTAACCCACAGTACCGCAAGGCGTCATTGTCTGGCTGTCCCAGATGACCTTGGACAATCCAAAGTCGGCGATCTTGATCTGTCCAATACCGCCCGCTCCCACACCAGGAATGAATTCACCCTCATCAACCTTATCTTCCTCACCAGGCTGCTTAGGCTTAGGGTGTTTGCTTGGTACAAACGGAATAGGGTAGAAAAGAAGATTCTCAGGTTTGATATCCCTAGGATGGGGTTAGCCAATGGTATCTCTACCAATGTAGGACAGCTTTTTTGCTTACCGATGAACCACTCCAGATGTCTCGTGGAGATACTCAATTGCCTTTGCGACCTGCAGGATAACGTGACGACTCAAATCTTCACTGAAGTAGGTTAATCTGACGATTTGATGGAACAGCTCGCCGCCAGGGCAGAGCTCGAGCACAATGTAATAGTACTGGCGTGACTCTGAAAAGTCTATCAACTTGACGATGTTGGGGTGATCCAGCTGACGCATGATTTGGACTTCCTTGAGGATATTTGCTCTCTGTCCAGACAAGATAGGTTAGCTTGAATCATTAAAGACGGGCGGGTGAGAATGGAATATCAAAGAAAGAACACCATGGGTATTAATGTAGTAAATGGTGCGATTTGACGCACCTCCGTGGGCTTAGGCTTCTTCCTGAAGTCGGGATGAAGATGAGCATCGGCCTAGATATCCCGGGGAAGTGTTGGCGAATGTCCAGTTTGCTCCGGAGCGTGAAAAAACACTCAACGAACATAAGAATCGAGACGGATGGAAGCAGGACAAAGGAAAAGAAACAGATTTCCACTGTAGCTTCATACCTGATTGCTGTTCATTTCGAATTTCCGGACCACTTTGATCGCGACCTCGTCATATTGTCCGGTACTATCCTTCGCCCGATATACATTACTGAACGCGCCGTCGCCCATCTTGTCTATGAGAATCCAACGTTCCAGACCCGGATATTTGGGCATTTTCGACTTGCTCTGCTTTTCCTCCTCGACGATCTGCTGGATCTCGGCCTCGCGATTCCGCGAGGTCTTCGACTGAGCGTCCGCTGGCTTCACGGCCTGGCCATTGCCTTGCTTGTTCTCAATAGCATCCAGGTTTCCAGCCGCAGGCGGATACTGGCCCTGCGGCTGCCGTTGCTGCTGTGCGTGGACGGCGGACACATTGGTGGTGGGCTCCGCATGGGGGGTCACCAGGCGAGCCTGTTTCCCATGACGGATGAAATTCTTGAGGTTCTGTATCGTACTCATGGTTGCAGGTGAGAAATCTGGAGTAGTACGAGCACAAAAAAAGAGTATATCAAACACGCGCCGGAGGGAAAGCAGGCATGAAGGGGTGCGAGAATCTGTGTAGGGAAAACAGTAGAAGGTGTATTTAGGAAAGGGGGATGATCAGGTGGAGGGACAGGAGCCTCAATAACCAGGCAGATAGCTTCTAAATGGAAGCAATTGGCGGCCAGGAAGCTGGGTGGCTGCGGATGATGACAGTGACCTGATAGATCGCCGCTCCCGCGCTGGTTGGACAGAATGATAGGGACGTTGGGAGAATGATGCGCTCAAAACTTTCGAACACTCCAGCCCAGAGGGATTCCAATCTCTCGTCCTGGCCCAGAGAGCACGTCTCAGGAGCCCGACGCGATCAAGAGATGAGAACCGACACAGTAAGATGGTCACTAGCAGCTTTGAGAATTTAGGCGGGCCGTAAAAAGAGGGATCCCGACGTCAAAGGAGGCAGCTGCGTCGCCTACTATAAACTGAAGCCAGAGGAGGGAGTAACTTTGCTCTGCAGAATGGAAAGAAGAAAGTGAAATCGAGCAATGAGGTCAGTCAGCGGGGACGGCGAGAGATAGAGTATCGAGTAGGTTTGTGGGCGGCGCACCGGTGGCCTATGACGACGTGCGATCTTCGAGCGAGCGATGTCATTGTGCCAAGCCTTTGCCCCTCGTCCACAACCATCTTTGCGATCTCCCTTTTATTCCCATGGGTCTGGAGATTGTGCTTCAGTATACAGCCCAAGCTGATGCTTCCCCGGATAGAACCTTGTTGGACTCACAGTCACCCGAGAAGACATGTTCTTCAGCGGACTGCCGTCTCTCTCCGCGAATAGATTCCCCATTCCAGTGTCAGGAGGAATGGATGACTTTGTCGTCACTCCGCCACGGCGATCACCCTGCGACGGCCACCCATCTGGTTTCTATCCAGGACATGTCTTGTCTTTGGGCAGCTTTCTTACGGCGCGAGACCCGCCAGAGCTCGGAGCTCTCCCTGTCCCATTTCCTGTCTAGGAGGGCCGGAGCTACAGGCAGTCTAGCGTCGCAGGACAACTGCCACCTGCTCGAACGGAACCCATCCACTGCCATCGGCATTGCGTATACTTGATCGTGGAATTCGGGGGAGATAAAACAAAAGAGGGAAGGGAGCGACGCCAGAGTTCTGAACGCGTATGACACCGAGTCAAGGGTAATGAGTGTAGCGTAGCACAGGGAAGCCACGTTCTCTCAAATAAGAGAGGAAAAGGATAGATTGGTGTGAAGTGATAGCTTAGATGGAAAAGATTTTTATGGAGATATGAAAATCATGTCTCTTACCTCGAGGACGAGCGGCATGGTCACCAAAGGAATTAATTACTTTTCGAAGGGCTTGCTGCTGTCAGATACAAGTGTCCTGAAAAGGAGCGACCGTCGACCAGATCTGCCAGTCGAGGATGGTTGGCGTCGATGCCCCTGACACGGACCCAGAAAATCGAACGTTCTCAGGTTAGGCAAAAGAAGGACGAGACAAGTCCTCAAAATCCTTCTTCCCTTTCGATGCGCTGTAGCAGAGATACTGTTCCTATAACGAAAACGTCTTATCACGAAAAATATAATGATCACCACGGTGTTCCGCTGACCATCCAGTGGAGTGTGGCGGGTTGTCGATGGGTTGACAAGTGAGAGTGCTGGATTGCTCGTCTCGTCTGCAACTGGAGAGACCAAACGGCTCAGGTCGTTGATGCCCGGGGAATCTCCACGGTTCCTGTGGGGGAATATCGTCATCGCCCAGCGATTGCCACATGTTTCTTCGCGACTAAAGCGATCTTCCCGACTCTGTTACATCACTGGCATCACTGGCATGAGAGAGGATAGGATACTCTAGAAACTCAGCAGGCGTGAAACCCCGCATCCGGCGCGACCATGATCTCGGGTCTATACGAAATGAGATCCCTCTCCTTATCTCTCGTGTAGTCCAGATCTCCCACTGGATCGGAACAACGGCTGTTGAATATGGAATAAGTTAGTTAATCATGCACCAGGATCTGACAAATGCGCTGTCTAGCAGTGTTGACCTTCAGCACGCCCCTTCGTCCTCTTACGTAGGCCAACGCGTTGACGACATTTCTCTTGCGCTAAACCGGTTGACCTGGCTTCAGGCTTTCCGCTCTCCGAGAGTCTAGGAAATGAGTGAGTAGAAAGCGTGAATCCATGGTTCAGCTTCGGCCACTGCTCAAGGTTTGGCCGTTCCTGATCGCGTTCCTGTGTTCAATGATTAATAACAACAATCTGAATTGGTGTACAAATCTACCGTACATTAGAAATATGGATCTCTGTACCAACCGTTAGTGCCTAGAATAGAAAGGTACTTAGATGCCTCCTCGCTCCGTGCGCCGCGCCGCGATCAAGGGCATACCCATAGGGCTTTGTGGAGGCGTTGACCGACAGCCTAGAGCGATGACAGGAACTATGTAGAAAGAGACCGTATCGCTATTTTTGTGCGTTACAACGCAAGTCGTCCTTGCAGACTTCGGGTTGGGGCGCTTCGTCGATGATTGTCACGGCGATACTCAACTCAGGGTCTTCTGTGGGAGCACTCAGCTTCATTCATCACGAGTAACCAGACTTAGAAATCTTCGAGAAGAACATCGGAAAAAAAGTGATAGACCGCTCTATGAAATTGACAGAGAACGTGGAGTGAGCCAATCGAGATCCACAGCCAGCTCATCGTTAGACGACTTGCCTCATCTTCTTGCAGAAGAAATGTATCCGGCAGACCTGGCTCTCATTATTCTGCAGGAGAAACAGAAAGGTGAAACGTCGTGTCAACGCTCTCCACCACTATTAGTACACGTCTTTCGCACATAACTATCTGACGAATTCCTGTACAACCCGCTCCTGCATTCACGCTCTCATCCCGTGATCTCCAGTCCGCGAGGAGCGCGTCCCACTCTTTTTTAATCTGTCGACGAGGTCTGGCTACTTCCATACAACATACTCTCCTTCGACACACGAACAACTGTCCCTGACGAGTCTTGTATATCGACAACACTGATAGACCTTACCAGTGCCTCCTGAGAAGCCCTGTCCAGCTTTATTTCACGTGGTGATCTCATCCTCCATTGTCGTTATGCCAAAGCCATCCCTATGACTCCACGGGATCAACCAGAAGGAGGTATCCTGTGAACCCGTACACCGCGGATTGAGGTAGGAGCCGTTGTCCTAATTCAATATCATCCATTCCGGCCTTCCTTACTTTCCAGCGATCGAGATCTCCGCAATGACCGGGGTTAAGATCGCTGATGTTCCTCCCATGACTCCTGCGCCCGAACGGCCGCTTCTGAAGGCTCATAAAGCTCTTCCGCGCAGGCGAGACGTCGTTTCTTCAGAAGATAGTGTTACGCCAATACGAATTCCACCATCAAATCGAATCACTAAACCGCAGAAAGATACAGCTATCCCAACTGCCCCGAGTCTACCTCTAACACCTCCTGGTCTGCCTGGCGAAGAGTATAACAGAAAACTTTCTGAACGACGAAATGGCGTGTCGCGATCTGAAGGTCAGACGGTCAGAGTTGTGACTCCGCCCCATCAGAGAAACCTTCTCACTCCCGATATAACTCCGCCTCGCATAACAACGTTGCCACGGCGAGCTCGACCTGGAATCCCAATGCAGGCGTCAAGTTCCTCCAGAGCGGAGTCTTTCAAGACTGCACCGGAGGGCTTCTCTGACGAAAACACGAGACGACTGAACCTCTCACCCCAATCATTGTTACGATCGAGCGATCCGGGACTATCGCCGGAAAAGTCTGCAGAAAGAATTGAGTCTAGACCGCCGTCAGACAGTTCATCGGGCTCAACCTTAAAGCATAGCCGCCACGTGGAGCACGCCCTGAGTTTCTATTCATTCGATGGGGAATGGATAAATAGGCGCGAAGTAGGAACTGCCACATCACATGGAGACCAAAATAGGAACGATCCACGTGGATACCGTCCGAATGGAAATCCAACACCGCAGCATTCGCAGAATGGCGGCGTAGATGCCAAAGTGCTGGCGGCATCTCTCAGTCGTGAAAAGAACTTGCGTGGGAGAGTACGAGAGGCACGCGACGCCCCTGTTAGCCCGTCGACAGAGAGATTTGGAGAAGATATCTGCTGGTTACCTACGGAAGATCCCGCGTACATAAACGAACGCGTCCACACTTGGAGGATGTCAAGTGCGTCAACAACTTCTACGGTTGAAGCGATGGTAATCGAGTCACCTCCACGAGTCAAGCCGACCCTGCGTCATACGGAGAAGAGATCGTCCTTGCGCTCTGCCAGCTCTCCCATCCCTCAATCTAATCGTACCTCCATCGTGTCGACGACCGACTCGCAACATCGGCTCGTGCACAAAGCGGCCCGCATCACGAATCACCACCGCTGGAGCACCGCGTCTGAACTGTCCGTTCCTGTAAGCGTATCTTCAAGTGCGGCGCAGCAGAAGCCAGAAGTCATTCCGGTAGTTGTTATTCCAGAGAGACGTTCGTCCCTGAAATCTTCAGCTTCGACCAGCAGGAATCAGTCTACAATCCGCTCCCGAGGGTCGAGCCGTCGGCCGACCATTGCACCGGACAGTCGAAATGGCTCACTGGATCTGCCACGCCAAAGGAGGCGCACGAAGTCGGATTCCACCTCGTCTTCTTTCGAGTCTAAAGATACGAGCCGGAGAGGGCGCATCTTGAACAGACCCCAAGTTCCTCCACGTAGCTCATCGTTATCCGCCCCTACCAGCAGAAACACTTCGCGTACCACTTCTCTCACGTCGGAGAGCCTGCAACGTCATACCCTAGCTATGGAGATCGAGAATCGAAGACAGAAAGAAGAACCTCCTGCTACTGCTCATCCTGACCCTCGTCCTAGTGTGGACCTCTCTAATCACATGTCTGCTTCGCAAGCGGCTGATGATAACTCTGCCGCGCGACGGCCGTCCTTTCCTTACACGCAGCCATCGATTCAGTCCTCTTCACCAGGACCGGTGGAAATTCACGAAGCCACAGCTGTTACTCTATTTCCTCACAATAACAAGTCGCTACTGCTTGTCGAGCAGAATGTGCAGCCTGAGTCCCGAGCTGTTCAGGCGTTACGCACCTTTCCTGCTTATATTGACGCCTTTGGCAGGGTAGAAACACCGGAAATGTCGCAGCCAGCCTCGGCCGACGTGAATTCACCTCTGAGGAATCCCCGTCCGCCTCCAAAGCCGCCTGTAGTTAAGATCATTCCACCGACTCCCATACACGAATTAGACCGTCGACTTGGCGAGCCAGGAAGTAATCAAGAGCCCAGCAACGGCCTTGCTCGTCGGTTGGGTTCTGTCAGACGTGCATTTACAGGGCGTCGTCTGTCTGAGGTTGGGTCACCGTTCACACGGCCTATTTCGATGAGGGCTGCTAGAAATCGCAAAGCAGGAAAGGATATAGACGGCAGATTGCACCCCTTTTGGCGCCCGCGTGGATTCTGGGACGATTTTTTGGACTCTGATGACGAAGACTCGAGGTTTACACGCAATAAGGGTGACAAAAGAGCGAGTGATATGATCGTCAGCAATTCTCTGGGTATGCCCCAAAAGCGCGTGATCTTTGATGGACCTGTATCTTTCGCCCGCAGACTCCCGACAGCACGTCGAGCCAATGGATTAGGGATTCATCATGGACCTAGTCGTGTTAGCATCGTGAGTAAGAGAAGCCTGGGCAGTGGTATCTTTAGATCGCGTTCTCCTTACAGTTCGCGGCGCTTGCGTACAATCTCTCTCTTCGGCCTCAGGCTGCGCCTTATTAGTCTGAGAGAACTCCAGCAGCGCCTGAAGCGTGCGCGCGCCCAGCGCGAGCAAGCTAAGTTGGACGAGAGAAGAGCGAAATTGAAGCAAAGCATTGGTGACAGAGTCTTGGTGGATTGCAGCACTACAACTGGAAATTTCGGGAACGGAGGTGCTCTTACGACCATATGAGCCAAAGCTTTTGTCGAGTCAAGGTCTGGTACCGTACTTGACTCTCGTTTCTGGTGATTCTCATATTCTCTTCCTACTTTTGATATCTGGCTTTTTCAGTTTCATCTTCATGCGAAGAGCCATCTCACGCGCGCTATGATTTCAATGATGGACGCACTTTCACCAATTCTGTATTTTCCGGTTGGTTATTGTGTTTGGGACTTTGTTAATTTGGGGGATTGGTGAGGCTGGGGCCATGGATATTTCCGTGGTTCTCTTGGTCCCTATGCATCAGCGACGAGAATTTTTAATGAGACACGACGACTCGTTATGACGTTCGACGATAGTGAGAATTATGACAAAAAGAAAACAGAAATGATGCTATGATTTATGAGACAGGTTCTCTTGTGATGTATCTTGGCTCCCTATCTGCAATAAGGAATTTTGTTCACGTCCTGATATGTCTATCTTTTTGCGGGGATCAGCTTGTGTATTAATAACTGCTGCTTTTACAAACGGAGATATAGTAGAGGCTCACTCAGATGTTATGCATATCTTCAACATGCAAAACAGGATACCGATACCGATAAACCTTCTATCTCACCCTTCCCATTCACTACCTCCTCCCTCCACCCCTCCCCGCAACAGCCCTCGACCTCCCCCGCACCGCCATCCCTCCATACTCCGCCTCCCTCTCCCGCCTTCTCCTCCGCTGCTCATCATCCTCTTCCTTCTCCTTCTCCTTCACCTCATCCCTCCCCCCCTCTTTCTCTTCCTCCTCCCGCACCCTCGTCCTAGCACGCACCCTTTCTAGAGCCACCGGATCCAGAAACGGCTGCGGTGCCCGCGACGAATCGAATTCGATCATGATTGGTTCCGATGAATCCCTTTTGGATGTGCCTGCTGGCTCCGACGAGGGCACTGCGGACGAGAAAGCGGGTTTTCGAATCTGGATCTCGGCGGGGTATGCGCTGGGGTTGGCGGATGTGGATGAGAGTGGGAGAAGGGCGCGTTTAGAGGGGATGAGAAGAGGGTGTTGTTGTTTTTTTGATGAGGGAGGAGGAGACATGGTTGATGGATGGATGAATTATAGGTGTCTTTTTTGTGAATGTATTAAGAGGGATTGATTAATTAATTAATTGTTGATGATATTGTGATATTTTGTTCGAAGAGAGAATCAGCTCGCATTGATTTGATTGTAGATGTGCGAACTGATCAGATTTGACCCGGAGTGACGTTGTTCCTGATTCGCGAGTCAGATTGGATGTTTGGAATGTCTGTTTAAAGCGGCATTGATCTAGCTTGCCATAACTATTATTAGATCACTTGACGACGACCGATAGTAGATATGTTCAATACCGTGCTTAATTGAGCTTTCAGCTAGCTTGAGCGACAGTTATAGAAAAACAGATATTTCTCTTTACGATCTTGTGGCGTCTCTAACCACAGGAAGAAAGAATATCATATTTCGCTAACTATGATATGGATGTAGATAGCCAATCAAGTCATTACATCTGTGATTATGCATATAATGATTATAAAGTCTCTAGAAAGAGAGATCTATAGTCATAACAGCTATAGCTTCGGTGCCGGCTTTGCACAACACGAATCACCCCCTGGGCCGTCAAGGCACTCAGCAATGCTACTGCGTAAGACCAGCAACTAGAGTTCTCCGATATCCGGAAAGAACTAGTTACTAAAAGTACGTGTTCCCCAATAACCTCGATTCCGCAAGGCACTTCATTATAAGGATAAAGGATAAGGGAAAAGTTAATTCATTATCAGCCATTCTAACAGATGCCATGAGAGAACCCTCCCAAGGCCGGTAGAGGCCGCGTCACATGTCCTAACCACGTATCATACTTGGCATAAAAAGACCCCAAAGAGATAACATGTCAAGATATAGTCGTATATATGTGATCGGAAAGGAATTTTATACATGTCGGTCGTGAGAAGTGAAGAAGATAAACCAGGGACGCCTTCGCTTTCTCCGACGCCAGAAAGAAGAGTTGATGGACCCAAGTGGCACAGTGTACAGAAATCGAAGAGAAGTCGCAAATGGACAGCAAATAGCCACCCGGAGGAAAGAAGTGACAGATGAAGTCAGAGTACCATAGGAGAACGCCGGTGACTCCATTTTCACGCAATGCCCTGAGTCTCGATGCCTTGCACTGCGTTGTAAGAGTAAGGGAAGTCGACCAGTCCGTCGAGAAGCCAGTTGAGAGGGTCGAAGACTTCGTAATTAGGCTCCATGAAATTGCTGGGCAGACCAGAAACTCCTCCGGCAATCCCCAGACTGCTTGACGGCAAGGAGGGAGCAGGAGCCAAACTGGGATCACCGCCACCAACAGCAGGGGTCGACGAGGTCCCTCCCTGAGCAATGGACGAGGTCGTGGAGGAATCGGCACTAGAGTCTGGATTGGTCGGATTTTTGAGGTAGGCTATAAGAGAGTCAGAGAAAGAAGGGCCTACCACGCTTTCGGGTCACTTGGACGTACCTTCGATATTTCTTCCCTTCGTCTGCGCATCTTCTCTCCACCGCCACACCGAATCGAACACCAGCGACATGCTCATGCGACAGCGCACCTTCAGCTGCAACGTATCATCCATTTCTGCGTTGCTGCCTGTATGCTGCTGACTGGGAGTTCCGCCAAGTCTCCACATTTGGGCGAGCACTTCCGCAAGCCGTTCCGGAAGATCATTGTTAGAGACGGAGATTGCTCGAATAGCCCAGATTGTCCTATTGAACAGATTCCTGCTGTAGTCTATGTCGATGTGTGCCGCAAAGAAGCTCTTGCACAACTTTAGGAGGGTAAATCCAGCAGCAAGCATCATCTGATATATATAATACGGGGTATAAGAAAGCACTGGACCGACATGGGTCTCAAGATTCAAGGCGGCTTCCAGAAATGTCGTCATTGCCGTATACAAGGCCAGTAGACGTCCCCGATAGCGTTTAGCTGTCGGGTTATCGAAAAATGCGGACAGATGCAGATGTAGGTTAGAAGCACGCAAGTAGAGATCAGTTATCGCTAGTGCAAGTCAGATACTACATTCTTTACAAACAGTCGACTGGCCGGGACTTACCATCATTGTCCGCTCTGAGCTGATCTTCCAGGTCGTCAAAGTCTCTGGATAGAAAAGAGACTACTGAAGATCTTTCACTGTCACTAGACAGGCCAACTGGATCCCGGCGATTGTTGTACAGTGCTTTGGTGATTTTATCGCAGAATTTCTCAATTTCGAGTCTGGACTTGATGTCGCCGGGAAGCTTGAAATTCGGGTCAATAGATTCACTGCTGGACAGAGTCCAATCATACAGCGTGGAAGGAGGCTGCCCATAGCCGGTAGCCACTCTGGAAGACGGTCAGTGCCCATGTAGTGATCCCAAGACAGTGCTAATGAGACATACCTCTGTGCGACGATGTTGCAAACGGCCCAGGTTCTGACTTTGTCCCTCAGTTCTTCCTCGATGAGCTCGACACGAAACTTGCTGAAATCCTGAGTGTGTGACGGCCGATGGAGACCCAGCTGCATTGCAACCTGCATCATCATTCCGCAAAGCATAAATGTGGGGTCAGTTGACGTGCTACTGGTAGGGAAAGGCCAAGTGCAGAGCAGGCACAGAGCCTTGACCACATGGTAGCTCTGGGGGATGTCCGCCAGAGTACTCCAGACCAGTCTTGTCACCGGAGCAGCCAGGGAATTGAGAAGATGGGTGTCTGTCTGATAACGACGAGCCCCAACACTGATTATGGTCCAGAAAAGTAGAGGCGATGTCGAGTAATAGTCGTCTGGGGACTGATCTCTGTCGAGGAAGGGAAGAAAAGGATGATAGAAGGTGAAGAAACTGCACATTGTTAGCAGCCATGCAAGAAAGCATTGCCGGAATAGGGAGTGGGAGGCCGTACAGATTGAACAATTCTGTCACCCTCTCCGGCACCACGATCACATCTTCAATCCTCTTAAACTGATGGCCTCCGTTCCTCATATAACTCGAGCTGTCAAAACCTGATCGCAAATCCAGTAGAGACGCGACCGCCTCGTGTGAACCCATGTATTGATCCGCAGACATTCCCGACGACGCCTGGTAGACTCCAGCAGCACTGCTTATGGGCGTCGAAATGGATGGTGTCTCTTGCTTCGTTGGCGTCAGCTGCGACTGCTGTTGACTCATGGACACAGCAGCAGCGGCGGCGGCATTGGCGTTCGCGACCTGTTTCCTCAGCTCGATGATCTCCCGTTCCATCTCCGCATTGCGACTCCGCTTCCCTATCCGCTTGAAGTTGGATTCGATCTTGCATTCGAGTTTCAGGCGACGGCAACGGGAGCACGTCGTGAAGGGTTCCTGAATGACATCGCATCGAAGCTGCAACCATGATCCACAGTCAGCCTCATTGTTTTCTCTAACGATAACAAAAATCTTGACTGAAGTCGTAATGCAGTTCCGCACTCACCTTCTGCTGTCGGCACTCATTGCAGGCGCGCTTCACCGGCTGTCTCTTCTTCTCCTCCTGCCCCTCATGGTCGTCTATATCATCGATGCTCCCTGGGGAGCTGTCCATCCCAGCCCCGGAGACATTGTGCCTCTTCGCCTGTGGCAGACCTGATGCTACACCTGCACTGGTAGGCGAATGGGCGACTGCTCCTCTTATCGGGCTGACGACTGCATTGTTATTCCTGTTCGGCCCCAGAACTTCCCCTTTCACCCCTCCACCTCCGATTCCGCTCGAGGAACCCGCGAGAGACGCCACGCTGGGTACACTGTGAAACAAGCAATCGCAAGAGCTCGGACGAGAAAAAAAGATTAGCCAAATCAGCGATGGACGAGCAGGAGGCTCAATTCGGTCCGTTCGCGGCGCAACGAGAGCTATCGGATATCGCTCTATCTCGAATGATATATAATTTTTTTCTCGGTATTTTCCTTCCGGTCTCCCAGACTTGACCCCAATGACTCGTTCTGGACCAAAGTCGCGATAGATGAATAACCGGCGCCGAGTGGGGGTTTGCGCTTTCCGATCTCGCTCTTTCTTTTCACGTGATCTGCCACGTGAGGACCTTGCTGAGTCATCACAATCTGCATCACGTGGAAGGCACCGATGAGATTTATCTACAAGTGGACTGCACTATAAGACCGCATCTGCTACCATGGAATGGTTGAGCGCAATACTGGAGTGAATCCTGTAATATAGCTGTCGGTTGACTCATCCAGTGATTATTGCTGCACACTTGGCAATCAGTTGTTTGCGGTTAATCTCTTCTTACCAGGTTCAGCAACGTTGTCTCTAGTCTCCATGTTAGTTTAGTCAGTCAGAGATTGAAAGCGGAACCTATCATCTCCTCTTAATTAATTATTTTTCATGGCTGACTCATTGTGCAACACCATGCGTCATTGCATACATCTGCCAATTGGTGGTGCCTGGCTGCGAGTTGGCACATGTAAGCAATGTCTCTTCAGCCTCAAGTCAATCTTCCCCGCAGCCGTACGCTGCCAACCTGCCTTTAACAGCCCCTAAACTTTAATACATGCGCACCATATTCATCCCATATAAGAATCGGGTGCGAATACTGCTGGGTTTAAAGTGAATAAATACTTGAGCAATCCTAAACGTCTTTCGTTGATACGTTGACTTCTGATCACCGTTGTGTTTTCTGTTCTTATCTCCCCGTTACACTACTTAAAGAGCGGGGGGGACCTTCGATCACCTATCTAGGTGGAACCAGAAGAACTGCTCGAGCATTATCACAGAGCAAAAGACGGAAATTCAGGATTCTAACTAAAATGCAGCCCGAAGAAAATGGCTCTGGAGAACCACCGCCAGCCTACGATGAACTGGAGGAACAGGCTGCAAGTATCCCGCCTCTGGACTTGGACAAAACAGCAGGCCCTGCGCAGAGTTCAACAGTCACCAGAGACCAGTGCATCGCGCATCTGAAGTTCCTGGCTGCTCTGGCGGATCTGCGTGATACAATTGGTAGTCAAGATAAGTTATTCGGAATTGAGGATTCCTAAGCCGATGGACTGCAGGACGCACTCGGGGCGCGTGTCCGCATCAGAGAGAAAAGATGGGCGGTTTATACGTCACGAGCTGTTGACCGTTTTGCGCTCTGGTGGGAAGTCTGCGTGCCTACATCTGGCTCGTTTCCTACGCTGGAAGACTTGACGAAGCCGAGTTATAACATCATCACAAATTGCAATAACCGGGTTCCTTGGTGTCGAGACAATATGCCGCCTCTAGGTGAGTGGAACGATTGTGCAGTTACTTGAAGCGATTATTGCTGGGCTTCCAACTTCAACTTTGTGAACTCGAGGCATTCTCATTCTACCCTTGATAGTTTGCTCAATTGCTGCTTTTTGTCTAACACAGATTCCAGATGTCATGATGGTGTGGCACGCCTATGTGCTTAACCCGAGGTCATTCCTCGAGGACTGCATTCGCAATGCCAAAATGAGTTTCTGGGCTACAGGATTCCCATGGGATGTCATCAATGAATGTATCAGTAACCGAAATTTTGATTATGAACCAGGAGATGCCGCGATGATAAATTTCGAAGGAAAGACCGGTCTTCACTGGGATAATCTTGACGATCCACCACTTCGACTCGTCCAGTGTCCCTCGTGTCAGATAGCAGTATCTGTGCCTTGGACCGCTGGGCGGATGAGTAGCAATTCGTCGAAACCATTCGAGGATTGGTATGGCTATGCTGACAAGAGCTTTCAAGTCAACTGTACGAATTGCAATTTCTCTATCAATCACGAAAAGCTCAGAGTCGCCAAGTTCAAGAAGGATCTGGAGGCATTAATGGGGCAACAGCGGCCGTTGCCAGGTACAGTATACAATATCGAAGGCATCCCGCGTGCACCCCGGCCATCATCACGCCACGACGAATGCTTTCCAAACCGTTTCATTATGACGTTGGGCCACGAGTTACTTTTATTAACCGATCCGAGATTAGATCCGTTCACCACTATGGCAACATTACGTGATTACTTTCAAGAAAAGATCAAGGACAGAAGCGTTTTGAGACGAGCGAACACTTCTGTATACCTGACACGTGGTGAGAAGATTGCTTTCCGCAGAATGATGTCCCGCTACTGGGATAATAGTAGTCCTTTTGCCCTCGATCTTGTGGGGGCTGTTATCCGTCAGGGCACATTTGTCCAGAAGATGGACAATATCGACTGGTTGCACTCACCGGCCCTGACAGCGACCATGGACCGTCTCATCGAAAAATACAAAATATTCTTCAATATAATGGTCGAATACCCTGAACGTATGGCCGTCCCTACGCTCGATGTCGATCTAGCCTGGCACACCCATCAACTTGCTCCTCTTCGGTATTTTGCCTTCTCGACAATAACGACGGGAAAGACTTTCATTGACCACGACGATAAAGTCGAGGAGTCCAAGCTCTCCGATGGATTTGAATGGACGAACAGAATGTACAAAAAGCTCACTAATGGAGGAATCTACAGCGAATGCACCTGCTGGTACTGCGAGGCGATCCGAGCTCCTGATTTCCACCACGGCATCAGCCTCTTTGTCTCCAGCACGACAGCAAGAGCCCGCGAGTTGGCTAAGGATCTGCATAGCAGGCCCGACATCTCTTCGGACCCATTCAAGAACGCACACATCTCCGCTCACAATGCCGTCCGTCCGCGACTACCCCCAGGGACACCAAATCGAGCCGGTTACAAGATGATCCAACTCAAGATCCAGTACGAGAAACACCGGCGGAGGGAAGAAAAGCGAAACCGCAAGCATAAGGGAAGTTCGACCGGCGAGAAGCGTGCCCACGAGCAGCGCGCTTTTGGAGAATTCCCCATTGTTTGGGGATATCCGTACGCCGTGGGCCCCTACGGACCGTACATGTGTGATCCAGGAATCAACGCAGATGCTTACCCGCATAACCCATCATGCATGAACCTCTGCCCAGGCACTGCCGGTAACTGTGTCGGAGGGACATGCGCAGCTGCAGTGGCCGCTGGTAGCTGTTCAGGCGGCTGTGGAGGCGGAGGTGGAGGTTGTGGTAAGTCGACTTAGTTACCCCCGCCTTGACTACAGAGAACTGATTGATCTCCCCAGGTGGAGGAGGTGGCAGCAGCGGCGGCGGCTGTAAGTCTACTTCTACTATCCTTCGTAAATTCGATATTCACAACAGGCTAACAATTGTATATAGGTGGTGGTGGTGGCGGCACCTGATCAGCGATATGTGGTCTTCATATCACGCAACCAGCAACTCTTATTTTCCTCCGGTTGTTCAATTTCCCCATTTTTCTTTCCATTGGTAGTATGAAGCGAACCCTTCTTCTTCCATTGCATGCAAATATATGAACATATCTTTATGCGTTCCAAGTCTTGATCCAGTAAGTACCACTTGATACCACTTTACGCTTTTATTTCAAATGTTGTTCACGAGCAACAAGCCGCGCCTGTACCATACCAAGAAGCTATATCAATCAGTCTATATTACGAATGAGATGGAGTTATTACGCTTCCGATGGGCTGTATCCGTCTCTTCTATTTCTCTCTGCGCAACTCACGATTATAGAATCCGAGACGATTAAATCGAGACGATTAGGTCAAGACAAGGAACGAATGAAATCCCCAAGATGGAAAGCATCCGTAAATAACTTCCCTAAATCTTTGCGAGGGGTATATACGAGACATAATATCTGAAACCGCAAGAATCCAACACAAGAGTATATAAGGACATCATGTGGAGCATCGCTCTTGCATGCGCCTTTGAAGAAAGCATCACATCACCATGCATTTGCTGTGTCTTTCTCTTCGTTCATTAATCGTTCGGGCATTCCACTGTTCGATCCTCAGTCGCCAATCCTCAGTCCTTCCGTCTCGTGCAAACCTTCCGTCGAGAGGGTCTGTTGATGCCCTGTTACCGGGAGGCATGGAGCCCAAAGCGTCATTGGACCGTGCTCGAGGATCACCACTTGATCCATGATATCTAGAACTAGGATCCGCGTTCCGGATGGCATCCAGCTGGTTACGCTGGGACTGTCGAGCGCGAAGGTCTGGAGATGACAAGGAATATGTGTGATAGTTTGTCGTTGAGCCGTCGTTCTGCAACCGGAGAGGACCTGGTGGGACTGCAGGGACTCGACTTAGTCTCAAAGATGGCATCCGTTTCTGATTTCGTGAAGGAGATAGAAGACGTGGAACAAATGATCTAGGACGAGACCGAGTCCGCCTTCTATAAAGAATACTTCTCTGAGATTCTCTTTGTGGTTGAGGAAGAGAAAGACTAGAATCAGGCATCGCGTGTGAGGCTGTTCCAGACTCTGATGGTAGAGGGGCAGGTAGGTCAATTGGCACTTGTAATGTAGCACCGACTACAGACTGCTGCGTGGATGGTCCTTGAGAAGCGGTGATTATTTGACCTGAAAGTGATCCTAGATCACGCAATTCACCGGTCAGAATCGGCGACGGTACATCTCGCTCTATACCATGATGCTCATGATCTGACGTTTCAGGGGCGACGGTAGCGGCAGAGATGCTAACGCCGTTTTGTTCAAGCGGACGGTTTGCGGTCTGCACCGGAGACGTATCATTATCCGCAACATTCGAGGACAAGTACACGCTCGGAACCTGAAGGGTGTTTCTTTGCCAGCGGTTCCTCCATCCGTGATTGAAAATTGGAGACTCTGTCGAGCTTCGTCTCCTCAGAGATATCCTGGAACCGGAGATGGTGTTCATCCGATCAATAGTTGTTCTTGATCGCGTCACTGAATTCTGGGTCATCGTCTCTAGGTGACTTGTGACTACCGTCTCAGGCTGAGAAGGCGTGTTGTTGACATTTTGGCCAGGTGCTGTAGCAACGGGAAGTAGTAGTCTCCTCAGATGCTCCGGAAGAGGTGCATCTGGTTCTCGACTATAAGGCGGCGGAGGTGGTACCCAGTTGTCCGCATCACTTTCATGAGGGATCTGCCGTTCGATCACAGGGGAATTCCCAGTGTCTCGGTACCGCGGATTGTACCGGCTCCGACTTACTGCTGCAGCTGTAGCCGCCCTCTGTAGCGTATCGTGTGACCTAGGTTGGGTGTTGTCGTAGGGAGCATCTAGAAATTGCGCGAAATCAATGGGGTCCGTGTCCGTTGGGGTGCTAGGCTGGGAGTGACTGGCTCTGCGGGTGCTTGATAGAAGCTTTTGAGAACTTCCTGTCGCAGCAGGGAATGATTCACGGGAAGCATTTGCACGCTGGCCGGCACCACGCCGTGGTGACCCTATAAGGGTACGACGAGATTGAGTTCTTCGTCTCTCTAGTTCAACCGCGGTGTCAAGACTAGGATTCTGTTCCTTCAACAATTTGGGCTCCGTCTCTCCGACCTCGATTGTTATCTCGTTTGTCTCGCCATCGGTCGGGGACCGCTCAAAGTCCATGATCAGAATCCTCCCTCCATCAATGGGCAGGCTCTCCCCGCATAATGTTGAAGAAGCGACACCCCCGGGGGCCACTGCGACTAGTCTACGGGCTGTTGGCACCTCTTGAGGTGAAACCCACTGCGCAGCCGTGATCCCCCGTATATCGTTCAGTTTGTTTCCCTGCAACAGTATACTCGGTTGGCTGATCGAATGTTGAAGTCGGTTGGTACAATTCTGCAGATAACCAGATCTCTCGTCTGAATTTCGATCGGTGAGATCTCGACCTGAGTCTGTGGTACCGTTCACTTGCAGAGATGGACTCAACGAGGGCGCAAGATCACATCGCTCAGGAAGGCCATATAACCACAGACCGGAGCCATGAAACCCTAGAGCGACAAGTTCCCCTCTAGAGTCTGTCGCTGGGGCTATGAGTGGCTGCCTCTCTCGTAATGACCCATTGGAGCATGAGCCCGCAAAGGAAATAACCCCTGTTCTTGCGTTATCTGCCCTCACAACTCGAAATGTTCTAAGGTGGTTGTCATAGCCGATAACCCAACTGCCACCGCCATCCAGGTGATGAGGGAGTAAGGACACGTGGCTGTAGCCCGAGATGATATCAGGAAAGAGTATCTGTCTCGTCCACATGTGAATTTGGGCATCTCTTGTAGCCAGGTCCATCTCAGCTTCCGTGTTGAATGGTGCTGAGACCGCGACAGTGGTGGCCTTGTTCGCATCAGCGGACGAGCCAAGCAGCAGAGTGCCGTCAGAAGAAAATGAGAGGGAATCAACGCTAGTGCACCTCATAGCTCGTCGCTCAGTTACGAGAACATTCTCTCCAACGGAGCAAACTTCGATACCGTTGTCATATGCAATGGCGATGACGCTGCCAGTTGGGGAGAGGGCAAGGGTTCGTGGGGTTTCGTCCAAAGTAAGAACTTGTATATGCCTCGCTTCCTCATCGGTAAGACGATATATGTTCACTTGGTGCTTGGACGAGACTACGGCAAGTAGAGAGCCGTCGTCGAGAATAGTTGCACCCAACGGCTTTCGCAATGTCTTCAGTTCTTGTTTCACATTGACCAAACGCGAAGATAGATCAATGACGAATATTCTAGAGGAACTTAGGCCGAGAAGCATCTGCCCGTTAGCAGAGAAGGAAAAGCGAAAGGCCTCACCAAACGGGAACGCCGTGGACGAGCTAACAGAAGCTGCGATCAACTTGATTAGGGTCCTACGGGGCCGAAGAAACACTTCAAATGCATTCCGCCTGGTCTCGCATGCAAATGTGCCTTTCAGTCTCGGGAGATCCTCCGAAGTCAAAGTGCCGGAGATCACGCCCCTTGTGAGCGAAAATGAAGGACAGCGGGACAGGTGATAAGCGTAGAGCTGCTCTGAGTCCGAGATTCGTCTCCATTTTCGATTCAGAAGGGACAGCGACGCAAAAGAATTAGCGTCGACAATGTAGAGAATGCTGGGTAGCTTCAGCAGCGATTCCACTGATAAAGAGCACGGGCGGAGATACAGCAGATTCAGATCCGCGCCCTGGAAATAGAGTCCACTGTACGGAACAGGTGAGCACTCACTGCAGAATTACTTTCGAAGGTAAACGATGGAAGGACGAGCGAGTCTGGCTGTGGAGACCGGTAGGAATATCTCCTACCACTTGCTGCTGGTGGCTCGAGCTATTCACTGCTGCGGTTGTGTTCAGTTTCTCAACCCCAGTCGCGGTCTCATCCTCCGCTGTCCCCGACAAGCTTGGCCCGTCGGCCATGGTCACAACAGTCTGTCCTATGTCCACTGTCGGACAGATGTATTGTGACTCAGTGGTGCAGAGCTCAGGTATCTACAGGAGAATACCATGACTGCGTCAGGAGATCTTTCCTCTCTGCTTCTCAGAGACCGCAAGAGGGAAGACTACCGTCGAAAAAGGATCCTCTTGAGCGGGAAGCTCGCGGTGGCTGTGTCCCGTACACACAAAGTCCGTTGCGTTTCACGTCGCACAACACAACGCAGATAAGATAATAGGAGCCAAAACCAGAACTTCTGGGGTTTCTCTGCAATCGCCTTTGAGGGAACTGATCAGGTCAGAGAAACACCGGCGTCAACTCGGAGGATGAAACTGAATGAAATATAAATAGATCATTTTAGACTCGTCACCTGCAGGGTCACACCCACTCGGCGTGATCTGGTTGGTCGGTATTGATGACTAACACATGACTCAGCAGACTTCCCCACGATCGCTCTTTAATGCGATATCGAGATAAAGATTGTGATAGGCTTCATAGACGGTCAGATGTAAGCGTATCCTTACAGCCACCAGTCTCTGCTATATCACTGTGCATGCTCTCTGTCTTAGCAGCTCCTCAGCATGCGTATCACCTTTGACATCTTAGTGGCCGGATTATGACTCTGTTCACCTAGATCGGCTCACCTTGGCTAAAGCTAGAATTTTCTCCAACGAGTGGATCTGTTGCAAGTGCAGGGGCCTTTCTTGATTATGCACGTGTTATCGACGAGAGAAAGAGCTTAATCTAGCAAATTATGTCGAGTACCGTGTCTGTGCAGAATGGTGTCGCCCCAAAGGCCCAACCACTGACATTCAATGCCGGGTCACGGCCGTATCGGTCTCACAAAGTGAGAGCCTGCGATCTATGTCGGAAACGCAAAGCTCGATGCACGGTTGATATCCCGGGTCAGTCATGCCTTTTGTGCCGCGTGCAAGGAGCCGACTGCCATTATCGAGAGGAGTCGAACCAAGACTCCCCGGTCCCATCCACAGTGGGTGATCGAAGATGGCCAGTGGACCAGCTGGCGGCAGGCCAGAAGCGCAAGCGTACTCCGGAATTGACACCAACGCCGACCCAGGATGGAAGTAAATCTCCTTCAGATAGGATATACGGCCATTCATTACTCAACAGGACCGCGAATGGTCGCAACAGTTCATCGAGGAGTCGTGGATTGGAAGACCCTAAAAACGAATCGGTCCACATTGTCGGACCAGTTGCAGCAGAGGATGCACAAGTCATTGAAAAATACATGCCTCCTGAGAGGTCTAACAAGTCCCTGGAAGGCAGGAAGAAACCTTATAATGTCTACTCCAACGACCCACGGAAGCCCATTCTCTACACCACCGTCTCAAGACGGAGGCAGGGAATGCGCGTGGGTAGTCCTCCAGGTGAAAGTCAGAAAGAAATTTTGGAACAGATCCTTGGGCCCTTCAAGGATGACCTTGTGAAATTGTACGTCCATTATCTATCGTCCTGACATGGTTTCTAATATGGTTCTTGCAGATTCATAGAAAGATTCAACCAGTGTTTCCCAATTTTTGACGGGGAAGCCTTTTGGGAAGCATATCTGTCGGACTCCCCGGATGACCCTCCGACGACATTGTTATGCCAGGTCTACGCAATGTCGTTGGTGTATTGGAAGCATACGCCAAAGCTGGCACGGCATCCAAAACCGGATGTCCGATATGCCGTGAATCTCACCGTGGCCGCGCTTCATGAGGAGTTTTCGGCACCAGGCTTGTCAACCATCAGTGCTGCCTTGATCGATCTCACGGGGCGTCCGATCTTCTCCATGACTGGAAATGCACTCAATTGCGGTCGTACAGTCTCACTCGCCCATTGTCTCGGCTTAAACCGTGATCCAAGTAATTGGAAATTGTCTGTGCAAGAGAAAAATCAACGAATCCGCTTATGGTGGGGAGTTGTTATTGTCGATAGGTGGTACGTTTGGCGCTCCAAATCTTTGGTCGAACCATCATAGCTAATGCTAGAGCAGGGGAAGTTTTGGGCATGGCGTTCCTCCCTCAATGTCGAAAAACCAATACGATGTTCCTCTGCCAACAATCGATGTCCTGGTGCCTCCAAATGACCGCAGCCCTCAGCGTGTCAAGAAAGCTTACTGCTACATAGCGCTATGTCGATTGACTGAGATCTTGGGCGAGCTGCTGCCTCTTGTCTATGAGCTTCAGCCGAAATCAGTGAAAGAGACGTCGAAAAGACTCCGGCATATACGAACTGATTTAGACACTTGGGAAGATTCTCTCCCCGAGTGGCTGAAATTACCGCAGCGCTCTGATGCCCCTGTTAGTGGCGCCAGTAGTTTACAATTGGGATTTCTAGCTTTGAAGATGTTGGTCTGCAGAGTTGAACTACATGTAAGATCACCTTTAAGTTTCTTGGATATCGCTGAACCTCGGCTGACCAGACATTTTCAGGAGATCAACAATTCAGACACAGATAACCCTGAGGCCCGCCGATATTTCCAGACGGAATGCCGGAAATCGGCAGAAGAAATCGTCCAGTTCATCTCTTCCTTACGGAAAGACAATTTCCAGGAGTTTTGGTTACCATGTACGTTCACTTCCACTCTCTAGAAACCTGTGTTCCTGACGGCATTTTAGATAGCGCCTTCCATCTCACATCGACTGCTACGTTGCTCGTCCGATGCGCCCTGGAAACGACGGATCCGGAAGTCTCTAGGTCATGCCTTGCCAATGTCGACTCTTTTCGTTCCGTTCTCCGCCGTGTGAGGGATGAGGAAGATTGGGACGTCGCCGACATGTGCCTCGACCACTGCGATAAGATTCTCCACCGGGCCCCCAGTACTAGTAATAATACCGCTCGCAACCCAGATGATCGACTCCCCCAAACGGTTACGGTTGAGCCTTCAACAGTCAACCCTGCCGCCATAGGACTACCAGAAACTCAGACACACAATGAGATTGTGGACGATATGATGTCCATATCGGGCACTTTCGGAACTATGGATGGTTTTCCTTTTGACATGACTGGTATCTGGGACGTGACCGGATTCCAAGATGCCAATTTCACATGATTTGTTGTAATTATGCTATATATCCCGTCACGCATTTTCCGCTTATCTCAGGCGAGATGTTTAGATATAAAGAATTCATTTTCTTGCACATATCGCTTTCTAGCTATCCAGAGTCATAAGCTAGTTTCTACCCTACAAGACTACTATATACCTTGTAAGTTTACTCCTGGCACCAAAGCCACGACATTGGGATATAATTAGCAGCCAGCATTCTATGAACCAGCTTCGCAGTAACACCGATAATAAATGTCGGGTGTCCCACAATGTCCCTGGACATAACTTTCCGCCTGGTCCCGGCACCACTTAAACAAAACAAGTCATCTATGTTTAAATATCTATTCGATGGCGGGTCTAATGGAGTTTTCAATACAATCAATCATGTATCAGTTAGACTTACCTTACACCTCTTTTGCAATGCATGCAGTTTAGAGCCGCCACTGTGGATAAAGATAAAAACGAAATCTATTTGATTATTTACTGTCAAGTCCGATTACTTCCCCTGATGCTACAATTAAATCTTTCACATTCTGGTCATTAATATGTAGAGTAGTGATACAGACCCTAGAGTATTGGAAGTTTCTTCTAGGACCCACATGCCGAAAACTCACCGACCCATCCCCGCCACTATCATGAAAGGGGGCAAAGAAAAATGAAAAAATGAAAAATTTTCCATGTTTTTTTAGCCGGGAGAAGATACGATTCTGTTGCTTACAAATTTGGTTGAACTGATGCTAGAGTACATATAAGCAGTGTCTGATTGAAATATGATAGTATGGGTATCATGTACAAGTCTTGATTGCGTAGAATCTCAACGAACAAAAGGCATGGATTAATTACCAAGAATTCCTGACAGATTTGTCTAACGAGAATTGTTGAAAGCACTCAGCTGAGTCAGCAGATTCTAGAACATTTCTTTGACGTAAAATCGTCTCGGTTTCCATCGGCTTTCTGCGCTCTTAGACCCACCATCGAAAGCTTAGACGAGAATCATGGTGGGATTGATAAAAAAAGAATGTACTTAGCTTTAAGGGATAACTTTTCTTTTTCGTTTTCGCCGTGGTTGGGATCCCATTTTCCCGTTGATGGTTGAGAATATAGAAGACGGTATTCAGAGAAAGATTGACTCACTGCCCATGATCAATTCATTCAGTTCATTGATATCGAAAATACTCTCCTGTTCGTAGTTTCGCTTTTTTGGATAGACTACCATCCGGGTCCTAAAACTCTTTAGTACCCGTGTCCAAAGCCATATTCTTACGTACCAGATCCACTGGTGCGTTGAGGAGTCATACCTAGCCGAGAGGTCTCTTATTAACGCCAGATAAGATACTTGCCTCTGGGAGTTTATTTCCTCTTCAGTAATCCTTAATCGTAATACTACTACAACCTTTGCAGTCATGGCGCCCAGCGTTAGTGATATCCCCGAGCCCGTCGATACGACGATTGTGTCGAAATCGACATCGAATGGAACGAATAATGAGGATGGACCGACTTTCAAATACACATCCACACAGAAATTGAAGAATGCGCAACGGCAGGTTGCAAATGATTTCAGATCAGATGTGGTCACTGTTCCGACGGAGAGCATGATGCAGGTGTGTATACAGATTCTACACTTTCCGACCATATCCCCATCGACGAGAGACACCGTAAGACTTGAACTGACTGAAGATCGTCAGGCCATAATCGACGCTTCCGTCCAAGATGACATCTATAATGAAGAAGGAGACCCCTCCGTCAACGCTCTGCAGGACCGTCTCGTGGAATTGACCGGCAAGGAAGCCGGTCTGTGGACGCTCTCCGGCACAATGGGGAATCAGATCTGTCTACGGACGCATCTCACACAGCCACCGCATTCCGTATTGCTCGACTATCGCGCACACGTTCATAACTGGGAATCTGGTGCACTTCCCGTTATGTCACAAGCGTCTGCGACGCAGGTTTATCCTGCCAACGGCGTACATTTGACACTGGCGGATGTCAAGAAGCATATCATCGCGGATGGAAATAGTGAGTATAACTATACCCTCCAGTCAAAAATGCCGTCAAGGGAATCGAATCTAACACTACAGAACAGTTCACTTCCCGCCTACGCGTGTCGTTTCTCTCGAGAACACACTTAGCGGAACAATCCTCCCCCTGAAGGACGCAAAAGAGATCTCCGACTTCGTGCGCAACTTCCCCGTCCCTGAGGGTCAGAAACCAATTGCCATGCACCTGGATGGCGCACGCCTCTTCGATGGCGTCACCGCAGAAGGAGTCGATTTGAAAGAATACTGCGCCTGCTTTGACAGTATCAGCATCTGTCTCGCAAAGGGTCTCGGAGCACCCATGGGCAGTATCATTCTCGGCTCAAAACGATTCATCGAACGAGCCAAGTGGTTCAGAAAGATGTTCGGTGGTGGAACGCGGCAGGTAAGTCATAACATCCCCATCGCTCATGATAAGAAAATATCAATCTAACACAAATCTCCAGCCCGGAATGATGGCTGCCGCCGCCCACGCCGCTCTCGAACAGACCATTCCCCTCCTTCCCGGCGTTCACGCCCTGACCAAAAAGACTGCTGCCTCTATTTCCGAACTGGGCTACACAATCTCTCTCCCCGTGCAGACGAACATGATCGTCTTGGATCTTGCGGCGGACGGGATCCCCGCGGCTGCGTTCCTGAACTATGGTAAGAAGCATGGCGTCACGGTCTTCCCTAGTGGACGGTTAGTTTTGCATCATCAGATCACGGAGGATGCTGCGTCCCGTCTTGTTGATGCTCTGAGGGAGCTTATGGAGGATAAGAAGGCCGGGAAGGAGCTGGAGAGTTATAAGGTTAGCGGTGGGTATGTATGATTTTAGTTCTAAGGTTTGAGGGGTTTTATGGAGTTTTTTTTTGTTGGTGTGTATAATGTTATTGGAGTGGGGTTATCTAGCTTAGATCATGAACATATGACTTGTATTGGGCTTGAAACCGTCCTCAAATTCTTCGATACAAATGCCGTCTAATTTGGTGAACACAACCAGCGAAACCTAGGATGAGCTAGTTATAAGCGCTGTACTCTCTTCAATTCTTGCATTACTGAGAAGGGAAATTGAAAACAAACTTGAATGTCATTAGAAAGGAGTTCATATTTCTTTTATACAAGAGACTAGAAGTAAGCAGGTAAGCAACCATATTTTACAGCCACCACCCGAATGCTAAATGTTATGATCTAGGACCTGACCCCAAGAAAAGCCCAAGAAATGCGTTTGAAAATAACCGGGAAAAGAGGAACCAGGCCTCAGGGCTATCAGACAGATAGATAGACCATAAGCCAAGGTACCCAGACAAGTGGACAAACGAGACAAGAGAAGAAGCGATAATAAGTCGTGATAGAGCCCCTTGGGGCTAAGAGTCCTCATTATTTGGACTCCCCAGCTCCGAAGAGACTGGTGAAGCCGCTCTTCATACTCTTCATCTGTTCTTGTCGGGCCTTCTCCTCTTCAGCTGCCATTTCAGCGAGCCACTTCTCACCGTTCTCCCGGATCTCCTTCTCGATCATCTCGTAGTTCTTCTGGCCACGCTCGCGGATCTGGTCCCAGAGCATCTTGCCCTGCGCCAGACTATCAGACGTGCTCTGCTCGCCATCCAATGGGCTAGTGGGCTTCAGTCCCAGCAGCGAGGCGAGGTTGCCAACACCGCGTCGGGGTCGCTTGGCCTGCTCCTGCTCGAGCTGCTTCTGGAACTTCTCGCGCATGGCCTTCTCGCGCTTGGCAAATTCGATAGGAATGTCGGTGCCCTCGAAGGACTTCAAGACAGGGCGCACATCCTCGATACCCATACCGGCAATGTATTCCAGAAGAGGGATCAATGCGACCAGCGTCTTGTCCTTGGGGTCCCCCTTCCACTTCGGGAGGATGACAGCATTCTCAGGCTGCAAGCGTGCATGAGACTCGTCGGTATCAATCAGGATAACCTTCGACAGGTCTCGGTTCAGGTATGACAGATCCTAAACACACAATCAACGTCGGAGTTCATATAGTTTTCCGAAATCCTACATACCTTGATGTATTCTCCATCTTTGTACTTGGTTGCTTCTCTGAACAGAGGCCAGCGGATAATACGGTAAGGATCAAGTTTCCTAAGCACCTGATCCGCCATCATACTGGGCACAGTAGTGAAGAGGACGAGTTCGTAGTATTGGTTCAAGTAACGCAGGAAGTAGTCCACCCCAGGACGCTTGGCAACTCGCCATCCATGCTCGCGAGTCCACTCGCTGTGAACCAACAGATCCTCCAAACTCAGTACCAACGTGTAAGGCTGACGAAGGTTAGGATCTTCGTCAGGGAGCAGTTTCTGGAAGGGAGGGTCCTTGTAGTAGCTCGTAATATCGTTCATACGAGCCTTGATGCGGTTATAAAAGAGTCCGATGCCCCAGCCTGAAGGTGCATCTGGGTGAGCCTTCTCTTCTTCCGCCGACTCCCAGTTACGACCAAGATAGATGGTTCCTGCGGCAGCTCCCATGGCCATGAGACCATATACCAGCTTGGCCATCTGGGCTCTTCGGCGGTCCAAAGAGGACTCGTAGCGATCTTTGCCATCACCACCGCGACCACCTTCCTCTTCCTCATACGGTTCTTCTGTCAGATTCAGAGAACCACGTCCCTGGTTCTTCTCCCGATTGGCAGCCTCCAGCTCCGCGGCCAATGTCGAAGGGATACCCTGCGTAAGATCAGGAAGAGGTCGTTGCGGTTCATTCTTGGGGCGCGCCGTTGTTTCAAATTCGGACTGCTCTGGGGAAAAGTCTGGTTGGGCTCCTTGCTGTCCCGTCGATGCTTCTTCGCTCACACCAGGTCCAGCGCCTGCGGATTGGGGTGGGGTGTTCTTTTGTGATCCTGCATTTGGCGCAAACTCAGCCTGGTTCGGAGAGAAATCCGTCCGTCTGCGCGCCGCGACGACGAGGGGTTCGATGTAGCTTTACCTGACTGGGTGGAATTTGATTGCTTCACGGAATCAGGAAGCTTGTATGGCGCCTTTGGCTTACTGTTCTTCGCATACCATCGGGGCTGCTGGGCCGGGATAGCCAGCCGAGCGGCCGATGGGAGGACTCGAGGCCTCGTAAGTAGAACGGCACGGCTGAGCATTGTTGGTGAGATGATATAGTTTTTCAATGGGAGATATAAGAGATCCCGGTGGTCATGCTCAGCCTAGCAGGCACATTGACGAGCAGAATGCCAGATGGGACAGACGACAAAATAGATGCGGAATCGTCGGTCTGTCGTCTCTCTCTGCATCATCAGCATCGAAAAAGTTGGAGCTGCGGAGTCGGGCGGCTCCGGTGGACGACAGACCCATTTGTGCGGTCCGAATAAAAACTTCCCTCCCACTCGTTTTTCTCTTCCTTTCTCTTCTTTTTTTCCTCCAGTTTTGAAAGTTGATTCACCCAGAAATTTGACCCAACACTCTCTTGCTCCATGGATGCCGGGTTGTATTAGCTGGGGAGACTAATGAATAATCTTCTGTCCCACCCCCAAGAGCGGCAGCTAGGCTTCCCTTGAGTTGCCAGCCCCGTTCGTGCGGATACAGATTTTGCTGATACTTAAATCCATATTGCTTCTCAGCTGCCGCGCGCAGAAAGTGACATTCATGATTTGAATGGACACTGCCGCAGCTAATATTATAATGCAGTAAAAAGAGTTTTCCTATATTATCTATCCCCTCCACCGTACCTATTGCAGCATTCGCCATGGTCGCCACCATCGAGGAAGCGATGGAGAGGATGAGCCTCCAAGGCTCCAATGGACAAGATACGGAAAAGAAGGACCAACCAGGCTTTCATTTTCGTTTCTTTGACCTACCCTCGGAAATACGCCTGAGAATTTATCATTTGGTCCTCTTTACCCCGCGGAAAAGGAACAACACACCACGTACCAATGGCAACGTCGGATCTTCCTCGAAGAACAAGCTCCTTGCACCAATTTCTCATCGCATCTCCCTCTTCCTTACATCGCGTCGGATGCACGATGAAGCGACACATTATTTCTACGCCGTGCAGACCTTTCGTATTTTCCCCATCCAGGATTATCACCGGATGCCCACGATCAGGGCCTTGTCGCCACGATATCGCGCCATGATCAGCACAGTAGAATTAATTCTTGGCTCGAGTTGGACTGCGCCTCCGAAATCGTGGACCATAAACAAGGGCTTGGGGTTACAAGATATGACCACTGTACGGATGCTGAAGGTATTCGTGCAATGCGATCCTTCACACCCCGCCTTTGAGGGCTTCCGGGTCTCACGCGAGTATTACACGCACTTTGCAGGAGATTTGCTACGACAAATCCTTCAGAGCTTGCCGAGTTTGGTACAGGTCGAATTCGATGGTTGGCCGTCCGTGGAAAAGCATGGGCCGTTGATGAACAGACTGCTGCTGGAGGCGAGGACGGCACAGAAAAAGATTCACTGGGGTCCGGAGAGAGGTTGGTCTGACTTCGACGATTATGATGAAGACGAAGAAAAGAAACCCCCCGGTAATGAACTTGACCCGAATAACTTGATGCGTGATATGCATCGCGGCCGTTTAGTGGAGACATGACACTTTCCTGTCTCAAAGGGGTGTTTAGTTTGCTTCGGTTTCTGGGCATGACTGAAAAGATTCAGGTGGGTTTGTATGATTATAAGTCGTCTTAGCGGAGCGTGCATAGTACTATTATATAAATACGGCATATATAACTATTAAATTATTTATGAAGCATTGTGCAAAGGCCCCCCTTCCTATATCACAACCTGGGCTGAATTCAACTGCGCAATAAGAACGTGAACTGGTCATTAGAGTAAAACCCCGTTCTCTAGAGTAGATTGTTTTCTCCTTCTAGATGTCATGTACGTATGGAGCGAATAATAGCTGACTTGCGTGTGGCTCCAGTAAGCATCTTTTCTTTTTGAGATCTTGAATGTGACAAATCATACCTCGATATCATCCAGGATTGAAGGCCAGGTACACAGGATTAAAAGTAGATGGTCGTGAGCTGTGCCATGACAGCTTTCCTCGATGCAGTCTCTAGTTTTCATACATTTACAAACGAGATCCGAAACTCGAGTGATTCGACATAATGGCCGACAAAAGAGATAGTTATTCATTGTATCATGCATGAATCATCTATACCTCCTCATCAACTTCCATCAAGTTGCCGTCCTGGCCGCCTTTACTGCTGGACTCCTTCGCTACTGACGCCTCCTTGTCGATCATCTGCCGCGAAACCGCGACGATGTTGTCTTCAATGAGTTGCTGGCTGACGTCCTGGATGTCTGTTCACAATTAGTCAGCAATTGTAACATCTCCGGAGGGAAGGAGAAAAGAAACATACGCTTCTTGGGGTCGACCTTTCCGACGTATCTAGTCTTGAGTTGCTCCTTGCTCAGCTCAGTCTCCTCCTTCACCCGCTTTTCATAGCCCTCTGCCAGCCCGACCAGCTGCTTTAGTCGCTCAACATTGTGTCGACCTTCTTCATGGAAGTCGTTCATCTGTAGCGCCTCCGTCCATACGTGCTTGTGCAGATTCATCAGCATGTTCTCCTCCAATCCAGTCTTACGGTAATTGATAGCAATGCTGTAGTAGTGGCGGTTGAGACCGTGGATGAGCGCTTGGATGGAAGGCTTGTTCAGGTGGCCCAGATTAGACGTTGTCTGTCGTGGCTCCTGTCCCATGACAACGGTCTGTGGAGCAATCAAGCGGAAGGCATCAATGACAACTTTCCCCTTCACTGACTGAATGGGATCGACGACAACGGCAACCGCACGCGGAGTTAGTTGCTCGAACGATTGTTGAGTGTTTATATCGACAGATGACAGCCAGCAGCCGAAACCAGGGTGAGAGTGGTACCAGCCTACAACGGTCTCCGGTCTGGAAATACAGACCCATCAGTATATTTTCAGCAGAGAATATTTCCCTAAGATACTCAAGAGACATACCGTCCTGTTTGTCGTAGCATCTCCATCATCTTGGTCTGGAAAACAGGGTCGACGGCCTCGACACTGACACCGGTACCACTCTGAGGCATGGCAAAGACATCTACCACTCTCACTGTGTATTCGTCCACGAACTCTCCCAGCATAAGACCCATGACCTCCATAGGCACACCTGCGCGGCCGTGTCTGAGCATCTTCAGCAGGGCCAGCGACGAAATGTGTACAGTCTCAGAGTTATCGATCAAGTTCGGCGTGTCCTAGATACGGTCCATTAGTCATATTTTCTGAAGTACCTTATTGCTAATTTTGGCGTTGGCGAGAGTCGCTCGTCTGTTTTGAGGATCACGACAAGCGTAGGCTGAAAGGTGACGCAAGACCACTTACCGCACCAGGAGCTGCAGCGCCCATGCTCATACCATGGGCTGCCTGGAGCATGCGGTTGAAGCGCTCCATGATGAGATGTGAGAAATGAACTCAAAGAGGTAGAAACGGCAACTGGGCGCAGGTTGAGGATAGCTTCCTTCGAGGGAAGCTTCCACAGATGATAGGAAAGCAGGGTTAACCCTCCACGAGCGAGGGAGGAGAATGTAAGGGTATCTGTTTCCAGAGATATGAGGAACTCCGTTTTCTGACGTGTCCTAACGGAGAAGGATGAATAAGAAAGTAAACGGGGGGAGTGATCACAATCAGGTTGGTTGGAAGTCCTGTAAGCTGGGAGAGAGTCTGGCGTTGACGGAGGCGATCGCGGTGCCAAGCGCTAGAGCTCCGCGGTTCGTCCTCTCGCGAGGCTTCTCTGGTTCCGCCTCCCCCCAAAAGTCCTTAGAAAGCTACTGGTTCTATTCCTTCTCCCCTCTATCCTCTCACTCTCTCACCTTCAATCTCTTCTGTTGAGGTCTCAATCTCGCTCTAGCGAACGTGGTTTCATTCACTTTCGTCCTGGATAGGTGAATGCAAAAGTTGCATCGTCCCCAGCCATCGCTTTTATGGGACCTGTCTAGATAACTCCCGCTTCGCCGCCTTGATCCACTCGTCTTCGCCAAAGTCTCGAATCGTTTCTTCTGCGCCGTTTCTTTGATCTCATCTATATACCCCCCCTCCAGTCTCCTATTGCGGTTGCGATCGCAAAGGATTTCAAGATGACGTGCACCTCCGCTGACCTGGAGCCCATCAGCTTCGACAACCTGGGTGATCCCAATAGAAGAGTCGCCTACTTTTATGATTCAGATGTCGGCAACTATGCCTACGTTTCGGGCCATCCCATGAAGCCACACCGTATAAGGATGGCTCACAGTCTAGTCATGAACTACGGACTGTATAAAAAGATGGAGATCTATGTGGGTGTTTTCTCCCCATCGCTCCGCACGTCCCGTCGCGTCTACTAACAAATGATCTTCTTCAGCGTGCGAAACCGGCCTCGAAATATGAGATGACCCAGTTCCATACGGATGAATATATCGACTTCCTCTCAAGGGTGACTCCCGACAATATGGACTCGTTCGCCAAAGAGCAGGGCAAATACAACGTTGGTGATGATTGTCCTGTCTTCGATGGCTTGTTCGAGTTTTGCGGAATCAGTGCTGGAGGTAGTATGGAAGGTGCTGCTCGCCTTAATCGCAATAAGTGCGACATCGCCATCAACTGGGCTGGTGGTCTGCATCACGCTAAGAAGAGCGAAGCAAGTGGTTTCTGCTATGTCAACGGTACGTTTTTTTTCAGCATAATATCCCCAGTAGCCTATAGCCACTAACATTCGCAGACATTGTTCTTGGAATTCTGGAACTTTTGCGATTTAGGCAGCGTGTCCTGTATGTCGATATTGATGTTCATCATGGTGATGGTGTCGAGGAGGCTTTCTACACCACGGATCGTGTGATGACATGCTCGTTCCACAAATATGGAGAATACTTCCCCGGTACCGGTGAGCTGCGTGATGTTGGAGTCGGTCAGGGAAAGTACTACGCTGTCAATTTCCCGCTGCGTGACGGCATCGATGATCAATCCTACAAGAGCATCTTCCAACCTGTCATCAGAAGTATTATGGAATGGTATCGTCCCGAAGCCGTTGTCCTCCAGTGTGGTGGTGATAGTCTTTCTGGAGACCGTCTGGGATGCTTCAACTTGAGTATGCGTGGCCACGCAAACTGCATCAACTTTGTCAAGAGCTTCAACTTGCCAACTCTCGTCGTGGGTGGAGGTGGCTACACCATGCGAAATGTTGCTCGAACCTGGGCCTTCGAGACTGGAGTCCTCTGTGGTGAACAGCTAGGGTCTGAACTTCCATACAATGACTACTATGAGGTAAGCATCTCCATCTGCGGTATTAGGATTTCTCTAATAAGTCCCAGTACTTCTCGCCCGATTACCAACTCAACGTCCGACCTTCTAATATGGACAATGCGAACACCAAGGAATACCTGGACAAGATTCGAATGCAAGTTGTGGAGAATCTCAAGCGCACTGCGTTTGCTCCCTCTGTTCAGATGACGGATGTTCCTCGTGACCCTCTGGTCCCGGGCATGGATGACGAAGCCGATGCCATTCTTGATGACTTAGATGAAGATGAAAACAAGGACAAGCGATTCACGAAGCGACGCTTTGACCAGTACATTGAGAAAGCGGGCGAACTTAGCGACAGTGAGGACGAAGCTGAACTTGAAGCGAATGGGGTTCGTCGCCAACCGGGTGTACAAAAGCGACGGAATAGACAGAGTTACCGCAATCTCGACGTGGCTGATTCAGGTCCTGACAGTGTTCTCGCCACTCCGAAGGACGCTTCGTCAATGCATGACGATGAAATGGATCTGACGGCTGACATCAAGACGGGCGAGGCCGAGGGAGCCCACACTGAAGAGCAGCCTTCGCCTATGCCTGCGGAGCCGACATCAAGAGCAGAGGAAACGCCTGCCCGAGAGGCGAATGGCATTGCTACTGAACTGGAAGCCCCTAGTACTTCTGCTCCCGCTACGGGCGCAGCCTCACCTGCCGCTCAGGATGAAGACACAACTATGGAAGATGCGGGTGCTCCGGCACCAGAGCCCGAACAGACTGAAGCGTCCATTAATGGACCGCAGGGAAAGACACCCCCAGCGTCTCCACCTGAGGCTGCGCCTACAGCTCCCGAACGGCCGACATCTCCAGCCAAGTCTGATTCTCTATCTCCTAGCGCCCCTCAGCCGGCGGAGGCAACTGAAAGTGCTGCCGAAGCACCTAAGGAAGAAGAGACAGCCGTGAAGGCGGAGGAACCAGCTCAGCCGGAAGAGAGTTCTGGAAAGCCAGAGGACTCAAAGAAGACTGAAGAATAGAGTTCTTCTACTGATGATGGGGTGCGGTGCTCCTTCCTGTTCCCGGCGCAACGGACAATGGTGTTGGTCTAGGTTGTTTTTGTATCATTCTTCATACAGCGGTCCATTTTGTTGTTTTCTTACTCCCGCCTATATGTATCTAGATATTCAAGAGTTATGTCTTCGCTATGATTTTTCCTTTCAATCTTGTATTTCCATACCTATATGCTGCTTAATGGCGTGCACGCGCCACGCTCGGTTATGTAAAGAGAGCTACATTTTGCCGCTCGATGATAACACTACCTAGAGAAGAATAAGCATTCTGCAGTCTATGTTCTAGCATGCGTAATCTGAGATGTAGATAAGTTACTTCTGTAGGGTCTGCGATATCTATATCTATCCGTCCGAGAAAGGGCTAGTCTTAGGGCTTCCCACGTGACTCCTCTCTGCGGGAGCCAATGGGAACGGCTGCCAAGATTTTGCACACTACCCACACTAAGCGAGATCGAGCATGCTGGAAATTCCACCGGAGCGAAGAGTCCAACCTCGACGTCGCCAGATCCCTCACGACCTTCCACCCTTCTTTTCCTTGCCAGTATCCGAACCAGGTTACGTGATACCTAGCCAAAATGTCTTCCAAGAGAGGGTGAGTGCTCAATGACTCTGATTTTCCGGAGGAGTTTCATGTTCGAGGGACGCACAATACGCGTCTATGGGCTCGGTTTTTTGGTTGTGCGGCAGGGATTCATACTAGGAGGAAGAGAGGGCGGAGGGCCGGATTTTTGCGATGAAAATAAGATGAAATACTGACGTGGAATTCTGTCTATAGTCGTGGTGTTGCCGGCAACAAGCTGAAGATGACTCTCGGTCTGCCTGTGTATGTGCTCCATCCATGAATCTCACCTCCTCCGCACAATTCCCCGATGTCGACTACGCTATATCTGCGATTTTCGATTTTCGGGTCTATCAGTTTCCATCTCTCGAATCCAAGCACGATTTCGAATGGCAGAAATGAAGGAATGGTTTCAACTGACTTTTATCCGTCTTATAGCGGCGCCGTGATGAACTGCTGCGACAACTCCGGTGCCCGTAACCTGTACATCATCTCCGTCAAGGGTTTCGGTGCTCGTCTGAACCGTCTCCCCGCTGCCGGTGTTGGTGACATGGTCATGGCTACCGTCAAGAAGGGAAAGCCTGAGCTGCGAAAGAAGGTCATGCCCGCCGTTGTCGTCCGTCAGAGCAAGCCCTGGAGACGGCCCGACGGTATCTACCTCTACTTCGAGGACAACGCTGGTGTGGTGAGTGGATGGATTTTCTTATCTGGTCGTCATGGTGTCTCGTGATATTGGGGTGAATTTGGGAAGTTCATTGCCGGATGTGATGGGAATGTGCTTGGTCTGGATTAATGCGGCTTGACTCTGCCGCTCCCCTGATCCAATCAGGCGAACATACTCCTCCCAATTCCTCCAGCGTCACGAGGACTATGAAATACCAGCAACTCTATGCAGAGGAACAAGTACTAATCACATTTTAAACACAGATCGTCAACGCCAAGGGTGAGATGAAGGGTTCGGCCATCACCGGCCCCGTCGGAAAGGAGGCTGCTGAGCTCTGGCCGGTAAGCATCTAGCCCAGCACCCTAAACCTAGAGACCCAATCCCACTAACTCCATCACCTCGCAGCGTATCGCCTCCAACTCCGGTGTTGTCATGTAAAAAGGGGAAAAGATGAATAGGAAAGAAGCAATGACGCGATACCAGGTCGGAATGGGGGAGTTTTCCACATTGAATCTTCTTTTAGCCGAATTCATTTTCCTATGATCAGTTTCTTCCCTCTCTCCCCCTCTTATCCTGGCAGAACTGGAAACGTCTACAAAACAAAACAAAAAAAACTTCGATACAACATAAAGGATCAATCTACGTGCACCACGCTAGTCATGCTAAATTGCAGACACCAAAGGTTCGAGGTTATTGCCCGACTTTGGACCAGTCGAGCAGGGAGGGTTATGAGTTGAATGGGAAAACTCGATTAGTTCCTCTTTCTTCCTGGATGATGGGGGAGAAAGGACAAGATCAATGAAAAGAAGAACCCTCTATAAAGATCATTGCTGCCTTCCTGCCTATTATATATGTAGATCCGTAGGGAGAAGATAGTGATTCTTCGATGTATACTGTACTGTATCAGATCAGTCTATGAGTCCCGCGTAGATGAAAGATGTAGTCTTATATATAAATAATATATTGTACAAATGCGATTGAAATATGTGTAGTATAGCACACGGCGGACGAATAGCTTCGACCAGAGGGTTTTTTTTGTACACTTAAGCTAAATATACATGCCAAATGGAATATATACATTTTGAAAGTCGTGACGACGCACAAACGTCTCTTATCTTTTGCCCTTTCCTTCCTGCACTGTTATTGTAGTGCCGTTTTGTACGTGATCTGCACCATTTACAGCGACAGTATCTTTGCCCTTCTTGTCCGAACTGGCAAGGTAAATACTCTCGATGGCGCTGAGAAGCATCCAGACGAATAGCACGATCAAGGTTGCGATCCCAACGCCATGAACTGCCCACCAGATATGTTGTACGCCGGCTTTGCACATGACGATGTCGTACTTCCATTCATTGACCGCGGGGTCGAAGTCGAACCAGACCGAGAGTAGGCCTGCGTTGCCGCCATACTCGCCCATCATGGCGCGGAGTGTCACCTCGCGAATGGACGGGCTGTCCTGGTCTGCGGCAACAGCAGCAGAGTGCTCATAGCGCGTAGCGTCCCATTTCCAGGATGAAGCTTGCGCGGTTGACGATCCTTCATTGACTTCATTTGCTGCTTCTCCTGTATCTTCGACGGCTCTGTTCACAAAATGTACCACGTCACATCCAGTGTGGTCGTGGCCGTTCAGGATCAATCCGTTGCGTCCTCGACCCCCTGCAGACACGTTGCGATCTCCGCTCATACCAAAGATGCCCTGCAGGATGCCATTGGCGCTGGCGTAATGGCTGAGGTGGTTCTGCTCCTTAAGACCACCCCCTTTGAACCGCGGAATACCATCGTCGCCGTCCTCATCATCGGACTCATGATACGAGAAGTATGGAGCGTCGGTGCATACACCTTCCTTTTTATGCAAAGGAACGTGGGTGAGGAGGAGAGTGAAAGAGCTCCGATCTTCGACGGGGTATGAACGCTGGAATATGACATCGTTGATGTAGTCATAACTCCGGGCCTGGATCTCTTGGGACAATGGCGGCGTGTCTAGTATCAGATCGTTCAAGTTGATAACGTGTAAAGTAGGTATTTTTGTGGAATGATTGCTGTTTTCGCCATCGAGCGGGTGCTGAAATCGTATGTCCCAGTTGGCACGGCCAAAGACGCGCTCAAACCGCTCCAGTCGTGCTTCACTAACATCTCCAGCGTATCCAACATCATGGTTTCCAGCGATGTTGATGATCTTACGCTCCCAGCTCGAGTTGTACCTCTCCAGTATCTGCAATTGCGGTTCCCCTGTCTCTTGCGCATTATATCCTTGCTGTCCTGTGATGGTAGCTTCATCATCGACCCTCTCTCCACCGGCAAAGACTCGGTTCCAGTATCTCCATCCACGTGTCTCAAACTCCTCGTCCGTCACCCACTGGCTTCCGATCAGATCTCCGAGAACCGTGACGTGCGTCGGGCGACTCCACCAATGCAGGGTACGGTAGATATGAGCGAGATAGTAATCGTTCCCAAAGAGATCCAGGCGCTTCCTCGCTGCGTTCAGCGCATCAGGAATATCCTCCAAAACGATCGTCCTTAACGTAGACTGTAGCGTTTCGAACACGGTCACCTCCGACAACGATGCCTTCCCCACGGCTGTCCTTATAGTATCCCAGTGCCGTCTCAGACGCGGCACAAACTCATCGTCCGGATCTGGTAGTGAGCTATCTCCCTCGAGCTGAGGATCTGCGAGAACGAGGAGGCGAAACACAGCGGGAGTCTCGACGCCTTCAGTCGCCGCGTGACCGGGAGCGACATGCTGCAGAAGCGTGTTCACGAAGGCTTTGGAAGGCCCTGCGGCGACACTGGGAAGAGGAAACGCGCAGCCATGAAAGATCGGATAGAGGTAGAGGTAGACGGCCGATGCTATCGATAGTGGTAGTAGGAGGACGAGGACTCGGAATAGTAAGACCCGGAGAAACATAGAGGAAGGAATGTGATTAACGAAGCATTAAACATTAGGAACTTGTTCCTGTTGAAGGAAAACTGGAGAAAAGAGTGAACGGTGGTTGAGAGACACAGATATTGCTGCTGGCAAGGTTGGAAAAGGGGAAGGAAAGTGTATGTATGGGGTACCGACAACGATTCGGTTTGCCGAGAAATGAGACCTCACGGATAAAGACGAAAAGCTGACCACTCCTTTCAGTCTCAAATCATAGACTTCTCTACAATCAAGACGAGTTTTACTGCTAATGGATCATTTTTTTTTTAGAAGAACTGAAATTACTGACGTAAATTAAATAAGACTATACGTATACATCATGTGTTCCTAGTCAGGAACCATCGCATCATGGTGTTCAACAAAGGTCAGTATCCGCTAACAATCTCCCTCCATTCACCAGTAATGGAGCTATATAATGTGCCTGCCTCCAGGATTATATTTGATCATGTCATAATAACCGGAAATAGAAAGCCGTAATGACGACTTCCAAATGAAGGGTATATCTCATAAACGCCTTGTATTCCGACGTCTCCAAAGATGAAAAGGGGCATTAAAACGATCAGAAATGTAGGAATATAGGTTAGAAATTCAAATAAATGACTCGGCAAGGTGGCGAAAGGAGAATAGAAATTAGGATGTTATTTCTGGGGGCTTCTCGGATGTCGTCGACTCGGAGAGAAATTCGTGAAGTAAGGAACTGGAGCCAGTGTCGATCTGGCCGAGAGGATCAAACTGTAGCTTGTCGCTATCAGTGTTATCACTGGTAGGTGACTTGTCGAAGCTGAGACCCTCTATCATCAAACCGTCTTCTTCCTTAGAGGACGAATTTGCAGCTTCCTTCTCTTCTCCAGTCAGGAGTGTCGGCGGACGCCTGTTCATGAGGCGAGCTTGCTTCAGGCTGATCGTCTTCTGCTTGTTCGTCGATTCATACGGCGCATTCGGATCCCGTTCAATAGTTGCTTTGATTAAGGCAGCCATCCACAACCGTCCCTGTTTGATACTGTCTACCTGGAAATAATGGATTGCAGGCTTGGTGAACTGGACAGATCGAGACATTTTCGGGGGCACCAGTTTGAAAATAAAGGGGCCATCAGTTCCTGCTCTGGAGCGAGAGGTGGTATCGGAGGAACTTGCTTGGTCGGACATAGCCGAGTCGATAGTGCTGGAGCTCAACGCGGGAATCGGGGACGCCTTCGCACCGGTAATAGTCGCATGGAGAGCAGTAAGGGGTTCCGAATCTGCGCGAAGAACCCGATGTCCGGTAATGTCAATGAGACCTCGCTCCTCCGTATCATCTTCAGAGTAGTAATAAGACAGACGCCGGCCGCGCAAGACAAAGAGACGCGGCTTCCATGTAGTCATCAGATGGGATGATTTTTTCTTCATCCAGCCACTGAAATCACAATCCTGCATCTGTTCCTGTGGCGTCTTCTTTTCAAGACCACGTATATAAGCACTCGTGTCCTTCTTGGACTTTGTCCCGACCTTGGTGGACGCCCTTGGTCGAGATACATGGAGGCCTCCGTCACCCGTCTTGCCAGAGCCATCAGTGCTATGGCGCTCAGAGCTCTTGGATGTTGCGGAGGGAGTGGTTGATCCAGTCCTCGCCATAGAATGGTTCGATTCCTTGACCGGTGAGGTTGGCATATCCGGAGTATCCGTGTCTTTTTCGTTACCGACCACGGCGTCTGATGCTGCGCGGAGGCCCACAGCGCGACGGAACTTAGGCCCGACACCCTTGATCTGTTGAAACGCCGGAGAGGAGCGGCCGTCGCTGTCGAGTCTGCCTGATAGAGGAGAGAATGCGGAGAAGAATCCAGAACTGCTAGTCGGCTTCTCCTCCAGATTGGTCACGATCGGAGGAGCATTTGAGCTTTGGCTGTGTTTATCCGAAAAGCGACCGCTAGAGCTCCTGAAGCGGCCCCTGATGGAGCCGCCGTGATGGTAAGCTTTGGCCGCGGCGGAAACATGGGGTAACATATCCCGTATTGATTCTGCGCTGCCGAAACGAGAATGCCGCTTGTTTGACGGGCTCTTCCTGAGAGACTCTTCATTGTAGCTGGATTGTCTGGAATGACTGAAACTGTCCACCGTCGAGCCTCGCTTCTGCAAGACCTTACGTCCCCTGCGTGACTCCACTTCTCCTCCAGAAAAGTATCCTCTATCCAGCTCATCGAAACGGGCAGCAATCGAGATACCAGAATCGAATTCTCGGGAGTCAGGGTCATGGAGAGCCGGAGGAAGTGATTTCTCCGTCCTTGTACCGATGGAAGTTCCCGGTCGGGAAGAGCGTCCTTGCGAGGCCATCGACATTGTCCAGCCCCGGTCAAAGGAAGGCTGTTTACGATGCGACTGATCCAGAAATCCAGGGGACCCTGTCGTGTCGATTGAGGAGTGACGGCGAGTATGGTTGATATCTCGAATCGACGCGGCGGAAGGTCTCAATGTAAACTCCTTCCCCCCGTGTGACGAACCCGGACTGCTTCGTTGACTGGGCCTCGCAGGTTGTACGGGTGTGGAACCTCGTGCCTGGTGATAAGCTGAGGCGTTTTCCGATAAGCTAGGAATTCTTGGCAAGAAAGTTCCATTATGGCCTGCACGACTCATAGCCCGTTCGGGGGAGGCATCGCGGCCAGAGTAGCTCGATACCGAGCCTCGAGGTTGTCTGAATCCCCTGATCTCTTCTTGGAAGGATTTGATTTTATGCCAGGTCTTCAATCGCCTACCCATGACGCCGAAGTCGAACTCTTTCATGAACAAGAATTCCTGATCCATCTCCAACAGGACATCACCGGTGATCTCCTGTTGTTCAAATATATCACAGTGCTTCTGCTCTACACCTAGATTCCGTAGATGCTTGGCAGTCTCCGTGTGACTCCATTTTCGCACTTGTTCCTCCGTGGGTTGGTTTTCCTCCTCCTCGTCTGTCTCATGGCCGTGGATATAGGATAATCGATGGCCAATGTGGTTGCTATACTCACTTCCAGAATCGTTGACAGGCTTGAGCTCCTGGCCAGTAAGACTCTGGCGGGGAGTACTGAGATCAGTTATGTGCTCATCGATCACGCTCAATGTTTCATTCATCACAGGGCTGTCATCCGGATCGAAAGGGCTGTGCAGCGAATCTCTGATGGCCTTCTGGATTCCGACAGCTAGAGAGTTCGTAGACGGCAGTGAAGAGGAACTAGATCTTTTCGTTTGCTTTGGCGATTGAGCAGATGCAGCCATGTCTAGCGAGGGAGCCTGCATTCCCGAAGCGCTGGCGTGTCGGGACGCCTGAGGGGTTGTTTCCGCGTTGTTTGGCTCGTTGGGATTCTCGTCATCGTCCAAAATCGAGCGTCGGCTTGTTGTGTCTTCTGTGCTATCTGCACTGGAAGCTATCGAAAACGCGGGTTCGGAGACTTTGCGGATGCTTATCTTTGGAGCTGCAGTTGTGTAGACTATCACACGTTAGCTACCATCCATCATTCTCCATTCTCCACTCAGCGGAACTCACTTCCGGGGAAAAGGCCTGTTGTGCCATTCACTAGATGCTTCCCAAGATACCATCCATCCCCGAATCCGTCATCGAGCTCCACCAGCTCGATCTTATCGCCGCGACGCAAAGTCAATTCGTCCGCTCCCCGCGCATCGAAATCATCTAGGCAGCACACATCAGTCCATTGAGCTCCATTGAAAAGTGGGGTTTCGCAGCAGAAGGTAGACTTACGAACAACGAGCAGCAAGTCTCCGGGGAATACCCCGCGTGGTGGTTCTGTTTGAGCCATGGGGATCGATCTTCCCGACCAAGGTCCTTACTCCGTGAAGTTGACCGTCAAAGCGCACCGCTGCAATGGTCGAATGGGGAGTATGATGCGGGACATGGAGCAAAGAACCCAGCCCGTTGAGAATTTTCTAGGGTTTCAACCACCCCAACGATGTTTCTTCCAACCGTTTGTCGATTGCAGATCGCTGCTAGCAACGGGGGAGGTCTCGAAGCGAGATGGGATGCGACGCGGGCGTCTGCCGTGAACTGGACCACCGGGATAGATGAATCGACCAGAGAATCGAGCGTCCCCAGGTAGAAAGAAAGCGGAACGCCGGTAGCAATATTATAATTAGATGGATATATATGGAGAGTATGCGCTGGACAGGTTGGTGGACACGGGGCGTCCGCCGGGATCAGACCGTATCCGACGATAGATATCGCTTAAATCAGGCGCTTCGCTGGACGCTGTCGTGGCCCCGTCGCACACGCGGGGGAGAATGCGAAGCCGCAATGGTCAACACGAATAAAAACAACAAAGGAGAGGCTGCTGAAACGAGCGCGGGCGTCTCGCCGGGCCCAGGTTGGCGGGGATAGCACAAAATGGCGCTCGTCTCTGGTTGAGAGGGGGAAGATCAGGAGCTCAACACGTGCGATCGGGGCGGGCGCGTAGTTAATATATGTCACAATGTCGTGTTTTGCAATGAGACGGGGGGAACATTAAGTATGTTCCTGGCCCTGACTAGCTCTGCACGAGAAGTCGATAGTCGACAAGAGGCCCTCCAGGGTGAGGGGAACCGTCTTCCCACGAGGGAAGAGAAGGCTGGGGAATCTCACCAAAGTTGCGATGTGACGGAAGCAGACGGAGATTTCTCCAACTCGTGGCCAGTGCGAAATCGAAGCTCAGACGGTAGCACGTCCTATCATAGGGGGGATCGATCGACTAGGATGAAGAGAACTGCTTTCAAGGATTTTGTCGCAAAAATATTAGCAGATCGATAGTTGCGGGAGGCTTGTGGCCCACCGAGAGCGGCAAAAAGGGCTGGATCGAAGGAGGCGATCGACGATTCGACGGAACGAGAGGCGAAAAAATGATGAAAAGCATAATCGACTTACTTTCCATCTACTATAGCCCTCCGCTGTCATACGAG
>JAPVCG010000074.1:216110-237543 GCA_029606305.1 Paecilomyces fulvus | reverse complement strand
CCTTTTTTTTTTTTTTTTTTTTTTTTTTTTCATTTCTGTCTATCCTCTATCCTAACTATCCTCTGCCCTTGGGGATCAGTTCGCGTAAAAATAGATGCTCTCACTTTTAAAACACTCCCATGCTTGTCAACCTCTCCTGGTCCATCCAAAAGGCTCAAGACGGGTTTTTCTCCGGACTCCAGCGCTAAATGGATCCGCGTGGGAGCCAATCGCGTGGGCAGCGACAGTTGTTCTGGTTTCCTTGCAGGTGTAGGAATATAATAATATACCAACCAGATGAGATGCCGCTCAACATTTCTCCCCACTGCAACCTGGGTCTGGGCACAGTCTCATCCTAGTTAGTCGTTCTGCTTTTATTAGCTATCGTTGCCCCATGTTTTGGACGTACTGGGCCGAAAATGTCCGGTTGTTTGTTTGAAGTTCCTTTATCGCCGGGTGGATCATCCTGATAGAAGTTGGTCGTCTAAGTTCTAACTGAGTTAGCGTTGAAGTCTTCCTAAGCAAACAAGCATTATCTGCCCACCGATTGGGAGATCTGCTCTTCCTTTGACAACATCATTCACCGATCTTCGCAGATTGATCGGGTCTTGACTTTTCAGTTGAACCTCTTCATGTCCTCACCGTCTGCAATCCTCTACTGAGGGACTAGCAAGGTCATAACTGATCATTTCGTCGCACATCCGCGCCAGTTTCCCCTTTGATCGCCACTTCCACGCGATTCTACCATGCCCATCTTTCATAATGAGCCCAAATGAACAGCGGAATGGCCGGTCGACTTCTACGGCAGGATGGGCTCTTGAATCCTCAAATTCTACAGCGAACAAATTCCTCGGCGGCATGCGGAAGGCATGGATGTCAGGCGCGACTCCAAATCACAACGCATCGGAGCGAACGCCAAACCAGGTGAACAGCCAGAACAGACCTTTCGTCGCGCCGGGACAAGTACCATCTCCTAGCAGAACGCCAACGAGCAACCAGCTGTCCTTGGAAGCCGCACCCACGCTGCAAAATGTCTCGAGCGCAATCACAACGATGAACATCGCGCCCATGTCTCCAGTCACCCCGATCGAGAAAGACTCAAAGCCTCCAGTATCGATCAAGCATTCACCACATTCGGAGCCAAGATTACCAGAACCGGTGCATACTTCCGCTGTTGGAGAGGTCAGCCATGCCTCGATTCTACCATCGCCTGAACCGAGCAATGGCTCTCGCACGAGTCCTGCTATTGTGGTCGACGCAGAGAGAGGAGGCAACAGAGAAGCAGAGCCAATGGCCCTTCAATCCAGGCTGGGTCAAGTCCAGTCCGTTTCTGCGGTGAATGGAAGTCGAGTGGAGAACGCGAATAACCACACAGTCACCTGTCAAGCGGGTTTGGCCGCTGCAGGTTCTGTTCACCCTCAAAGGACGGCGAACCCATCGATCGATCAAACTCTCCACAGAGACAAGCGGCCAAGAGTCGAAGTCTCTCATTCGGCCAGTTTAAATGCAACAGTGCCGCTGGCGAGCCCAACGGTACTGACAGACAACCAGATGAATGCCCTATCATCCGCCGACTATTTCTGGAATTGTTCTGTGAATCTGTTGTCCCAGCTGGAGCATGTTTCATCAGAGTCCTGTGCTCTCTCAGAATCGGTGGAGTGGCCCCGTGTACGACTCTTGCAGGAAGCCTGCCGATCAGAGGACCTGTTCTACGTAACTCTGCATCAAATATTTTGTCTACGTACATTTGCACCGTCCGAGTTCACGAAGTTGTCGAGCTTTGGAGTTTACCAGGAATCCGGCCTAGATACAATCAAGCAGCTTCTACTGGACAATACACGACTCTCTGGCGACTTCCTAAAGTGGTGTGTCAATTTCCCATTCCCAATATCTCACATGTTGCAAAATGTGAAATATAGAAATACTCTACAACAGGTCGGACAATGTCTAGCATTGTTGTCACGGCATTGGGCATCTTTCGAGCAAGAGACGAGAAAACGTTCATATCCCCCGCTTATCGATGAATTGGTAGCCCGATTTCATGTCGTATCGCCTACGCTGCAGAATGTCATGTTCACAGCCACATGCCGGCGCTATATACAGGGAAGAGATGACATCCGTCTGCAAAGATTCCTGCTGCTCTTTGAACGCAATCGGCAGAATTATCAGCGCCGGTTTTCAGGTCCCCCGAATCCAGTCAGCACACAGCAGATGCAGAAAGAGAACGAGGATTTGATTAGGGACTATCAGTCTCTCTGGGTACAATGTGCTGCCAGAGACGAACCTCGGCCACGAAATTCCCTGCCAGCAGAGGGACAAAGAGCAAGTCCAATAGCTGTTGGAGCTTTGCCTCGAGCTCCCGTTCCTGCCACCTCCGTTGCAATGAACAATCCACGGCCGTCTCTCCAGTCTCCATCTTCACAGCAATTCCCTTCACGTCCATATTCCCATAACATTGCTTCGACTCAGGCGCCATCTCTACATGGCACGCCAAATGCTCCAGGCAATCCTCCAGGGCTCATTTCTGGCACTGCTGGCCCTCCTGTTCAGATGCCAACAGTCCAACAAGCTCCGCAGAAGAATCTATCTCCTACTTATTTCCGACCATCGGGTGCTGGTTCTCCAGGAGGACATCAGAATCCGCACTTAGTTCGAGTCTCTCACCATGTGCCACCGACCTATGTTCTGCCGTCACAGATGGCACAGCCATCCCAGGTCACGCAGCCGCCGCGAGGACGGGGCCGTCCTCGTCGTGCTCCCCCAAGTGTCCAGATCCAGACGAGCGCATCCCCTGTGGTTCTTGGTCCCCCTGGTGTTAGTCCCCTGAATAACAGATTTATCCCTGCTGAACTGGCCACACGAATGGTACAAAGAGAGCCCGTTGTGACTCTCGCCCCCTCTCCACGGCAAGAGCTTATTGATCGACATCTTCTCCCGGCCCCAGGTGTTATTCCGCCCTCTCGTACCCATCCTAATCCTCCCTATGCCTCTCTGCATCAGCTGCACCTTCGAGATCCTGCCAAGAAGTTGGTTCGTCAAGGATCTAACGGAGAAGAGGAAGCGGAGCTCTTCCAGTACATGCACTCCTTCGCTGTTGGTCCCACTTCTTTGGGCAAAACGGAGATTATCTTTGGGTTTAAGTTCAACGTGTCCAACGATGTCTTTGGGAGGCTGCCTCGCGATACCAAACTCCCTGATGGCGGGCGCGCAACGAGGGTATTATCGAATGGGAATTGCCTGTATCGCCTACGCTGTATCAAGGTGACCTTGTCATCACAACACGTTGATGAGAACTCGTGGGCAACTGCGGAGTCGGTATGGCCGAGCGTATTTTACCTTCATGTCAACGGCAAGGAAATGTTTGTGCGCCGCAAAGTGCACCACGGCAAAGACCTGCCTTTGGACATCACGCCTAACCTGAAAGAAGGTGTCAACGAATTCACGCTTCATTTTCTGAGGAGTCAAGAGGAGCGCGACAACCTGCTGTATGCGCTAGCTGTTGAGGTCTTGGAGATAGCTGATGTGGGACACATCAAGAGCTTGGTTCAACCCCTTGCAGTTTCAGCGTCGTGCCTCCAAATTCAGAAGCGGCTCTCAGTAAATAGCACTGACGATGAGCTAGCCGTTATAGATGACTACATAACCGTGGATTTAGTGGATCCCTTCATGGCGCGGATATTTGATGTGCCTGCTCGTGGCAGAACCTGTAGGCACCAAGAGTGTTTCGACCTGGACGCTTTCCTCAACACGCGCATCTCCAAGAGCGGAAACGACCCTATGAAAGAAAACTGGAAGTGTCCGATCTGCGGAGAAGACTGTCGTCCGCAGAGTCTTGTCATCGACGAGTTCCTCGCCGGAGTACGAGCGGAGCTGCAACGCAGTGGCAAGTTGGAGGAGACTAAAGCCATTCACGTCAGAGCAGACGGAACGTGGCAAGCAAAGGTTGAGCAACAGAGCCTCCAAACAGAAGGAGGTAGGATTCCTGCTAAACGCAAATCATCAGAGATGGTCGATGAGGCCGTATATCTCAAATCTAAAATTGAGAGCGGCGGAAATACTCCATCACGACTTACCAAAGTTCCCGAGGTCGTCGAACTCGACTGATCGTCCAAGAATATATCTACCGTGCGAATTAGATGAGAAGCCGTCCATGTCAGCTATCTCATCTAGCAGGATATCTGAACATTTGCCAGCGTGTACGGATCGAGTCCTCTCTTCTTTTTTTTTTTTTCTTGTTCTTCTCGTGTTTTTTTTTTTTTTTCATGTATAGATACCCCAAAGTTTCTCATGCTTTTCCATCTTCCTAGCAGTGCCCTTTTACCTGGACCAATCATACCGTCATTTTTCACTCCTGAGCTTCATTTCAAATACCGAATGTCGCACCTCCCTGTCCATAGCACGTATTCAACATTCCTTCCCTTCTGTCGTATACCCCTGTCAGCATCCATGTACACATAAAAAGGACAGAAGTACGAACCAAAAAGGACAAATTACTTCCAATGGAAAACAATTACATATCAACATCACTTTTCCTCCTTCTACTATTTATCTTATGCTCTCTAATCTCTATCTTCTTGTGATGAGTCGCAAAAGAAAAGCAATCCTGATACCCGGATTCGGTGGTTTTGTTTTCTAAGATTCCTGTTTATATTCTCGGGATGAATGAGAATGAATCTCTACTGTAGATTGATTGGTGTGGTGTTGTCCTCGGACCAGAATACGTTATCGATGAGTACATATGCATGTTCGCACATACGTATACACATGCTGCTGTGCGGGAGACTTTTTTTTCATTCATGGTGATTGATTGTTATTGCGGTGTATTGTAGCCAGGATCTTCTCGCAAGAGATAAGTAGACTAAAAAGGGAGAATTACTATCGATTTGGATGGAGATGAGTAAAAAATTCTTGTTAGAAATAAGATATAATGAACCCCAACGTGGGAGAGGACTTAAGAATATATATAAAATGGGCCCTGCCTCTTTTCTTTAATTTTGCCTATCTTTGGTTCTATGACTTCTGGCTTTTTTGATGGTCATGGTCGGATCATAGAACCAATAAGGATTATTACAATAATATACATGTTTGGTTATATCATGATAAGTGCCTGGAAGGGCAATATTCGTAGACTGGTATCGGATCGTCCGTTGCCAATCAGTCATTCGCAGTACGTTACTGCTAGGTAGGTGGTCCATGGGGAGACCTTCCTTAACCTTCGTTGGATCACATCATTTCCTGACGCGCCTGGCGTGGCTGACAAGGTTCTCGATGACGCCCTCGAAGGCCTCCTTCTCACCTAGTAGACCGTCTCGTAGCTTGAGCCAGTATTCCAGAACTTGGCTCGCGCGAGCCGTTGCATCTTCGAGCTCCTTGACGTGCGTTTTCAATTCTGCATCAGTAAAACCGTCCAAGGCTGCGTCCGTTGTCGCGCACAATCGATGCACCGCGGAGAGATCCAGCTCCGGAGGCGGTGGTGGCCCGCGTCGTCGTGTGGACCTCTGTCGGCTAATGGAATCGGAGTTGTTGGCAGATGTGGATGAGACATCAGGTTGTCCATCTTTCTTTTGCTGCGCTTTCTGGCCGGTCTTCGAACCGTCTAGGTCAATAGATGGCAGAACAAGCTTCTTTTGTTTCGATGCCGGAAGGATTTCGTCGAGATCAACAGGCACTCCCAAAGATACGAGAAAGAGTCTGCGAACTCGAGACTTGACCCAGTTCGGTGGCTGCAGGGGTGGTGGAGCAACGAGCTGAGACCAAAGAGAGAGAGAACGTTCACTTGTAAAGATGGCGGATGAATCAGGGATCGGCTCAATAGGTGGGAGGCTTGTGATTGCTTTGGTATTAGGGAATAGTATGTCCAAATGGCTGTTAGTGGCAGCGGTAAGGTCGGAGAGGACGTTGAAAGAGTCGAGATCGAGAAGAGGGAGCTGCATTGTCCGTACGATTAGCTCTTAATAGTCTACCTTCAAAGTTGCAAAACATGGCAAGCGGACAATTAAAAATAACCATTGCGCTCGGATTGATGCTTGTACTAAGACTACTTACAACAAAAGGCGAAGCAGGAGGCAGCTGAGGCGTTAGGTCGGAATCTTCTTCCACGGCTTCGACAGTCGGCTCTTGAAAGCCATCATCGAAATCCCCAAAGTCATCATCTGCTGCAGCTTGCTCTCCTTCTTCAAAGTCATCAAAATCGTTCATAGCATCATCGTTGTTGCCATGATGGAGTTCTTCATCCTCGTCAAAGTCACCAGAGTCAGCATGATCTGTAAGATTACGTTGGCCCCGGTTATAATCCGTCTGATACAGCGTCCATACGGGAATATAAATAGACGAGTACGCTAGGGAACTGAATTGTCCAAATGGTCCTCCCGTTCAGAGGAAGTTGAGCTTACCAGGAGCATCCTTAATTGTCTCCGTTGCGTCAGGTAACGCATCACTCGGACGTCGCCTATGAGCATGCGGAGCAGATGCTGCGGCGTCACTTGGGGGACTATCCACCTGTGACAGTAGAGTCTGAGGCACAGGGCTAGCTGGAGTATGTCCCTCTGGCGGCGAAGGCTCAAGATAATCGAACTTTGAGCCAGATTCAGATGCTTTGAACACGAGATCTGGAGCAGCATCCGCTTTGCGACGTTCGTAGGCCTCCGTGCCCGGGACTTCTCCGTAGCTTGGAGCTTCTGGATCGACTTTCTCGACGAGGGTCCGGGGAACTGGAGTGCCGCCAGGGGTTACACTAGGTTCGAATTCAACTCTCGACTCTCTCCTGCTCCGTTTTCCTTCCGGGACGACTTCCACCTCATCGGGGACGGCATCCTGCTGTCTCTTCTCATAGGCAACGGACCCGGGAACCTCGCCGTAGCTGGGTTCATCATCCACTTTCTCGACTCTGGTTATAGGTATTGGAGACTCGCCCCGAGAAGGCGGACGAGAAATTGACGCTGGTCGCCCTTCACTAGCATCTGAGAAATGCTCATCATCACTTCCTGAAGATAAATAACCATTGTCAGTTGGCTAGTGCATTGTTAGGTCTCGTAACATGAGGGGCGAAGCGTACCAGGCTCCTGAGCCCCGGGATCCTCGAGCTCAACGCTCTTCGGGGGAGGCTCCAGATAGGTACTCGACGGGCGCGAAGGCCGATCCGACATTGGCGCACAAAATTCAGGATTTAAAACATGTAGAGGAGGACGGGGAAAGCGAGAAAGACAAACGGATGATACCAACCAAGCACGTTTCAAGCCAGATTGACGGCCCAGACTCGTGGATGCCTGAGGCGGGAAGAGAGCTTAGGCGCCAACCGCCGCAAAAGAGCAATAAGCGCGTTCTTGCGGGAAGAAAGACAAACTGACAGAGGACTATGACCTGTAGATGAAGGGAGTGGACAACACATCGTAGTCCTCTTCAATCGCTTCATTCACCGCAAGGTGTGTTCTCATTCCTGGGCGCAGTAAGTCTCTTCTTCCACTCTGCCATTCTTTGTCTCCTAACCCAGCTTTTTCTTGCAGAGCTACCCTACCTTGCGTCCATCAACGACAACACCATGTCGAACAACAAATTCTCCTTTGGCACTCCTGCCTCCAGCGGAGCTTCCAGCGGAAACCTCTTTGGCACAGCAGGTGGCACATCAGGAAATCTCTTCGGTTCTAATACTCAGACCGGCTCTGGAGCTGGATCAAGTGGTAATCTGTTCGGCAATGTGGGAGCATCTACGACTGGCACGTCGTCTTCGTTGTTTGGGACAGCGACCTCAGGGGCAGGACAGAGTGCTCCTCTGTTCGGAGGAGCCTCAGCTGGCGGCTCGACTACGCCGACCTTCAGCTTTGGGAAGCAGAACCCGCCCAGCTCCACCACGCAATCGACAACACCGCCGTTCGGCGGCGCTTCTCAAACGCCCAAGACGAGCGAGACTTCTGCCACCGGTCAGACGTCGACGACTGGCGGCCTCTTTGGTAATGCGCCCAAGAGCGCTGCTTTGTTTGGGGGTACGACTGCGACGCCCACTACCTCCGGCGGTTCTATCTTCAACGCATCGACTACGCCCGCCGGTCCTCCTCCGCTGGGTAGCTCTACAGGTCAAGGACAGTCTCTCTTCGGGGGTGCCGCACAAAAGCCAGGTCTGTTTGGAGGCCTGAATACGTCGACTCCTTCATCAACCCCCGCGACTACGACAGCAACCACGCCTGCAACTACACAATCTCAACAGACTGGTGGCCTATTTGGAGCAAATGCGCCATTGTTCGGTTCGACGCCGTCTACTCAGCCGAGCGGAGGATTGTTCGGGAACTTGAACAAGGATAAACCGGCAGAGACGCCTGCGGCGAGCAGCGCAGCTACCGGTGCGAAGCCTCTCTTTGGGGCTACACCAGCAACATCGGGCGGAGCTACGCCTAGTACGCAGGCGGCATCGCCTTTCCAATTCCCTTCTGCTGGTGCCACAGGCTCTCAAACCACTCCGAAATCTACATTCTCCCTAGGGACCACTTCGACCCCCCAACCTTCTACGACCCCTGCGACATCTACTGCCACTCCACAGAAGTCTCTTTTCCCCTCACTGGGCGGAGCAACTGCTTCTGCTACCCCGTCCTCGACTCCTGCTACCGCCAATGCTGCCACTACGACCACAGACGGTGCAGCTGCCGCGAAACCTGCCACAAGCACTGGAGGACTGTTCTCGCTCGGAAAGCCTGCAGAGACAACAACTCAGCCTCCAACCACAAGCATAGCTGGTGGCCCTGCAACAGCCACAACCACCACCACAGCTACCGCTGGCACTACCGGTACTACTACTGCGTCTGCGACTGCGGCCTTTGGCGCTTCCACGGCCGGTCCGGCTCCTCCGGCGCAGTCCCGTCTGAAGAATAAGACTATGGATGAGATCATCACCCGCTGGGCTACTGATTTGACGAAGTACCAGAAGGAGTTCCGGGAGCAGGCCGAGAAAGTCGCGGAATGGGACCGGATGCTCGTGGAGAATGGAACTAAAGTGCAGAAGCTGTACGGCAGCACGGTCGATGCTGAGCGGGCCACCCAGGAGGTGGAGCGTCAACTTGCCTCTGTTGAGGGACAGCAGGAGGAACTGAGCTCGTGGTTGGATCGGTATGAGCGTGAAGTCGACGAGATGATCTCGAAACAGGTTGGGCCGGGAGAAACATTGCAAGGGCCAGACCAGGAGCGGGAGCGGACGTACGTATTCCTTTCTTTTGGATCTGATCAACTTGAAATGGTATCTAACATGCTCGCAGTTACAAACTCGCCGAGAAGCTGTCGGAGCGTTTGGATGAGATGGGCAAGGATCTGACCAGCATGGTCGAAGAGATTAACGGCGCAACGGCCACCCTGAGCAAGACTAACAAGGCCGATGAACCTGTATGTTACCCCCCATTGATTCCAGACCTTCCTGTAGCCTATAGAGACTGACCTCGCCGACGTCACAGATCTCCCAGATTGTCCGCATCCTGAACTCGCACCTCTCTCAGCTGCAGATGATCGACCAAGGCACGGCTGAGCTGCAGGCCAAGGTGTCTGCCGCCCAGAAAGCCGGTCAGTCCCTTGGATCTAGAATCAGCGTGGGCGGATACGGTGGCTACGGCAGCAGTATCGGCCCAGGCTCCAGCGCCGCGGAGGACTTTTACCGTTCCTACATGGGTCGCAGGTGAGATGATCTCAGAAATCCCTACGGGTCATCCTCATCTCTATCTCTGCATTTTGTTTTCCTCTGTTCTTTTTCGGTAGTTCGACAAGGGACCGGCTATGTTTTTGCACGCGGTGCTGGTTGAACTTCTTCTACTCATCTGGTTGATAACGACTGAAAGATAATACATGTTGGGACCTTTCTCCTTCTCTCTTCAGTTTCCCTACTTCCTTGGCGCATGTACTTCCTCGAGACGTTCCTAGTGTTTGAGAGAAAAAAAGTTCGTTTGCGCATCATGTCTGGAAATCGTAGTAGTCATGTGGCTGTCACATGATAAACTAAACCCACAGTGATAGTAAGCTAGGTCGATGCGTGATATCGAGGGGTTCCTTATATTCGAGCATCATTCAACACTTTCTCGAGTGTTTTTCTGGCTTGAAGAGAAATCCTGGCTCATCTTCTAATTGTTTACCTTAAGAAATGAGGCCTACAGACAAAAATAGTGGACTTGACCACTTTACGCTAAGTTACGACTGAAGCACTTCCAGAACCAGAAGCGGGCTGTAGTGGTTGCATGATAGACAAAAACCAGGAATATGAATATCATATTCCATGCAACAATCATGATTGATACCTAGCTGGCCAAATCTCGAAAAAAATGAAGCTAATAGTGACAATTAGAGTGGAGGCATGGATGGATATCTAAGCCTGTCTGAGGTAGTGACAGGTGCAGGTTGATTGATTCATTCGAGACTCGAGTTCTGATACAGGTGAGGCCATCGTCTCCATCACTCAATTCGAGATGCCGCCTGCTTTTCATGGAGGAGTCCGTAGTTCATGTTCATGGAAACATTCACGCGTCGAAAGGAAGAGTGATGAACAGGGTAGTTTAGAATCATGCGACATTCTTAGTTCTTCTCGCCGCCCTGGGAGCGGGTGAGCTCGTCACTGTTGAAATGCTGTTAGCGGGGACGTTCTTCTGGAAATCGAAACGAGATAAGAGGGATTAGCGTACATGTGCTTGTCGAGCTCGTCGAGGTGAGCGCGCTGCTCCTTCAGCTTGGCCTTGAGGATGCGGAGCCTGTGGGTATGATGTCAGCGATTGATCTGTATAGCTTAAAATTTTCTAGACACAGGACTTGCTTCTCGAGCTCCTTCTCCCGGACGTAGATGGTCTCCTGAGCGGCCTCACGGCGGGCGAAGGTGTCCCTGGGTCAACTGTTAGCATTTATCTTCGGATGCTGTTGCTGACGCATTGATGCGTGCTGGCACATCGACGTTTGAAGATCAATGGGAGATCTAGAAGGGAACATACTCCGACTGGTAACCGTGCTTCTTGGGAGCACCGAGGTCGCCTTCACCCATTCTAGCGGCAGCAACGGAGAACGATCGGCTGACAACGGGAGTGTTGGTGCGCAGCACAGGGCGGGTAACAATCTGGCGGAACATTGTGATATGATAAGGAAGAGGAGGGAGGTATTGACAGAGGGGTTCGTGAGAGTGAAGATGCAGGGAATCGAAGTACGGGAGGATTATATGTGACGATCGAGAAGCGGATGGATGGGCTGATGATGATGACCTTGCTGGCTGGACGGGGATGGGGATGGGCATATGGGCTATCGAATGACGTTCTCCAGGCAAAGCTACGGACAGCAGGGGCTCTGATTGGGTGGTTGTCATGTGACTACTCCGAGCGAGGGCTTGGCACACGGGACTGATTATCTAATCCAGTGAGGCAGCAGGCAGAACACTTGACACGCAGTCCCAAACAACGAGGCTGACAAGAGGCATGATAATCCATTCAGGATCGAGTAGGCAGAGGTATAAGATGCAACGCATCTTGGTTATCTACAGTACAGATGATGCCTCAAAAAAAGCAAAAGGCAGATACAGACCGTCTCAGGATACACGAGATCGTACCGTGACAGCGTACACCATTAATGGGAAGACAAACAGTGTACTAGTCGAGAGTGGTGAGAATTAGCTATCATGACTTATCCTCGTATCTAGACCCCTGTCATCCGTCTCAGATTCCTTGATCAGTCTGGTCTCATCTCTGTGAGGCTTGTCTCTTGGTCTTTTTCACAACAACTGGGTTTGAGGACCGGAGGGCGGTGGAGGGGTCACTGGATCAATAGGCGGCCCACAGAACCACACAGACCGGGAGGGACAGGATTCAGGAGAGAGTGAAGAGAAAGAGAGAAACAGTCAGCACGACGAAGGAAGAAAAAGATCGAAAGAGAGAAGACCATAATAATCAGCTATAACCCTCCCGCCCCCCCAAAAATCAATAGTTAGTTTTAAACACTGGCCTCTGATATCACCGCCGAAAAAACGAGGCCGCGAAACGGTCTTTCATCATCCACCGCCTGCCGCGCCCGCCAGTCACGCTCCGGGTCTGCGGCCTCCCCCGTCCAAGATCCGCTTCTTCCATTTCCCACCAAGGCCAACCAGCGCCAAACCCCATCCCATCCCAAACTTCCACTCCTGCCAAACACATCAGCCTCTCCAAACTTCCCCCCCTCTCTTCCCCCTTCTTCCTCTGTCAAGAAATCCATACCCATCCACCACCTTCACGACTCGCAGTTCTACTACAAATCTCCCTGATTCTGTCCTTATTCCCTTGAAAACTCGACCTCTTTCGACGCGTTCTTCCAGGTGAGACCCCCCCTCCTGATCTCGACCCTTCCCCTTCTCCACCCTCCAAAAGCAACCCACTGTTCCGGCTATACCGCAACCTGCGCTGCTTCATGCGACGGGATAAATCGCATCGTCCGTTCTACTCGTTCCCGTCAGTCTGGCTACTGTTGAGGAGAGGTGGGCGATCGTGGTCGCTCAGGGAAACACGATGGGGGAGAGTGGTAGTGTGACAATAACATGTCAACATGGATGCTCTGGTGGTAGTCCAGAAACTGGTCCACCACGTCGCTCTCCCAGCAGTGTCAGTCGAAAATGCCAACCCAGGAAGCGGTGGTGTCTGGAGTTTGGAGTGGGATATTTGCTCTGGAGTTCTTCACAGATCTTAATTCTCAGGATCTCAGTTGATCCCGCGCAGCGTCGGGGACATACATCTTGCGCAGCAACAATCGATACTAACACGCGCACGTGTAGAAATTCTATTCACAATGGGTCAGAGCCACGAAGATGCTGTCTACCTCGCCAAGCTCGCCGAGCAGGCTGAGCGCTACGAAGGTCCGTACTAGTTCCCTTTCCAAAAGACATATGGGACGCGATGGTTGACTTGAGGGACAGAGATGGTGGAGAACATGAAGGTCGTCGCCTCTTCTGACCAGGAACTCTCTGTTGAGGAGCGGAATCTGCTCTCTGTCGCCTACAAGAACGTCATTGGTGCTCGTCGTGCCTCGTGGCGGATCGTGACCTCGATCGAGCAGAAGGAGGAGTCCAAGGGCAACGAGGCCCAGGTTGCTCTCATCAAGGAGTACCGCCAGAAGATCGAGGCTGAGCTCGCCAAGATCTGCGAGGACATCCTCGAGGTTCTGGACAAGCACCTCATCCCCTCTGCCCAGACCGGCGAGTCCAAGGTCTTCTACCACAAGATGTGCGTTTTTCCTGCGACCCGTCGTGAACGGGGCTAGTGATGTCTGACTGCGTATACAGGAAGGGTGACTACCACCGTTACCTGGCTGAGTTCGCCGTTGGTGAGCGCCGCAAGGCCTCCGCCGATGCCTCTCTCGAGGCCTACAAGGCTGCCACCGAGGTTGCCCAGACCGACCTGGCTCCTACCCACCCCATCCGTCTGGGTCTGGCTCTTAACTTCTCCGTCTTCTACTACGAGATCCTCAACTCTCCCGACCAGGCTTGCCACCTGGCCAAGCTTGCTTTCGATGACGCTATTGCTGGTACGTAGAGCCTGTTTCCCCCAGAGTCGAGATATCAGAGCTGACAAGAATGCAGAGCTCGACACCCTGAGCGAGGAGAGCTACAAGGACTCCACCCTCATTATGCAGCTTCTCAGAGACAACCTGGTGAGTCCACTTCCTCGTTTCCATGTTTGGACAAATGTACTAACAGATTTCTAGACTCTGTGGACCTCGTCCGAAGCGGAGCCCGCCCCCGAGTCGAGCGCTCCTGCGCCGGCCGAGAAGAAGGAGGAAGCCCCCGCTGCCGAGGCCGAGAAGCCCGCTGAGTAAACAAGAGGCACCGTTGGACCCGCGTCTCGTGGCGGATGAGAGATCGAGAGGAGAGGAGGCTGCTGCTAGCGCATGGAACGAGAGCAATGAGAAAAAGAAAAAGAACAGACCTGTTTTGTGGTCCGCCATAGAACATGGGGTTTCTGTTTTCCATTCTCCTTTAAACCCTTTCTGAATCATATTTTTTTTTTCTCTTCCTAATGCGCACCTGGCTTTGCCGGTACTCCTGTTCCCCGTCTCTGGATCCCCCAATTTTTACCCCTTTTTTTGCCCCAGCGTCCAAGATTTAATTTATTTTCTGATTGCCTCGCCTGCCCCATATTGAGCCCCTAAAACCCCAAGACGCTCTAGTCTCGATCTCCTGTTTTTGAACCCCTTTGTGGTGTTATCCTCTGCGGCTCTAAACTTGACCGTGAGGTTTTTAGATGTCAGGCAGCAGTGACTACAACAAACTAAAGATATTACATTCGAACATCCCGGTAGAACTTTTAGTACGTAGTATCGCAGCTTTCATGGAAATGAACAGCGTAGAAGATGTTATAGCGATGGATCTCAACTGAGGATCATCTTGAATCCAAGTACTCTGAACTTGGTGAGCCATAGTATGAAGAAGTACAAGTAATATCAACATATGATTTTCTAACAGCGATAAGTCCACATAACTAGTTAGTTGAACTCAACCCATCATACTAAGTTCATAATACCTCGTCCAAATCCCCACTCTTCAAACACCTAACCCTGTCGAAAGTACTGGGGAATGACAATGGACTGGTTCTTTAATGCTTTCTGCGGCTGAGAATGTTCTGTTACTATTGCTTTTCCGCCAGAATTCAACGTCAGGACCTTGAAGAAATTACTACTCAACTTCATTCCCAGGTTGCATCAGAGGAGTAAGTAATAAGTAATACTTGGGTTCACTCTTAGCGTGAAGGTCTGAGGTGTTTTCTGGGAATCTTGCTGATGACAATGTTTTTCTATTTCCTTCAGCTTTTCGAACCTGAGCGGTTGAGCAAGATTGTGCTGTCCGTTCCGTATTTGTCACGGGCCACGACACGTTTAATAGGATACATTCTATCATGAAAGGGGCAGACTTGTGGATATCAATGATTCTTTCACTGAGGGACCAGATGGTGATGGTTTCTTTCTCAGAGAATATCTAGAGAAGAATATAGCAGCAAATGCAGATCAATACTCATACATCATTCCTCGTGAGTTTCTCAGAGACCATAAACCGTGTTTTTGACTGTCAGCTTAAAAGAAGGATATGTCCGATCACCCAATGCCTGTACCTAGGTATCAGGATTTTACGTGATTGCTACCTTGTTGAAACAACCCCCTCTTCTAAGCCTTAACACCATTTAACACCCGCATTGCGAAACCCGCCGGGGAGCGGAGTTTGTGACGACAACTCCGGATGAATTAATAATCGTCGGTTATGTGCTTCGAGATGTTCCAGGTGGATGTTATACAAATGCGCTAAAAAAGACATTTCCTCCAGAAATCCACACTGGGTTGTTCATAAGCTTCTAGTGCAGCAGTATATAGAACCCTGATGGGATATGATACCTATCGACCCCCTGGTTTATATTCGAGTCTTCTTCGTCTTTTCTCCCATTCCATCCCAGACACTCGATTGAACGGTCTTAGGCCTTTACGAAGAGCTCATATTGCTAGTAATCTATCATCCTTCGACTGACTGCCAACGAAAATGGCGCAGACCACGCTTCCCCCAAGTCTCCAGCAGAGCATCGAGGCCACAAAGGTCTCCTACGCCCAGTTGGGAAAATCCGGCCTCCGCGTCTCCGTTCCCATCCTGGGTGCCATGTCTTTTGGACACAAGGACTGGCAGCCTTGGGTCGACGACAATGAGGCAGAGGTCGAGACCCTGCTCAAGGCTGCGTACGATCGTGGACTCCACACTTGGGATACTGCCAATGTGTACTCCAACGGGGTTAGCGAGCAGATGATCGGTCGGGCCATCAAGAAGTACAATCTGCCTCGACACAAGCTCGTCCTCCTGACCAAGTGTGGTGAAACTGTTGGCGAAGAACCCGCGGTTTTTCACATGCGGTACAGGAAGGAAATGACCGCCAGCAAGGACTATGTCAACCAGGGAGGACTGTCGCGCACAGCCATCTTTAACGCCGTCAATGCGTCGTTGAAGCGGTTGCAGACGGATTACATCGATCTACTTCAGATTCACGTATGTGCTCTCGTTCAACGTTATGTGGCCGCGTCAATTTACTTTCCTCTACTCATCATCTTCTAGAGATTCGACTACACTGTACCCCCAGAAGAAACAATGAAGGCGCTCCACGACCTTGTCCAATCCGGCCGAGTGCGCTACATCGGCGCCAGCTCTATGTGGGCCTGTAAGAGCATCCTGTATTCAGAAAAAACAACATCATCTCACTAACTCTCAAATAGACCAATTCGCCACGCTGCAATTTGTCGCTGAAAAGAACGGCTGGACGAAGTTCATCAGCATGCAGAACCAGTACTCGCTCTGTTACCGAGAAGAAGAGCGCGAGATGAACAAGTTCTGCCACGAGACCGGAGTTGGACTTATCCCTTGGGCGCCGCTGTACCGTGGTCTGCTCGCTCGTCCATGGCAATCAGCCCAGACGACTCGCTCCGGGTCGATCGAACTGTTCAGTCCAACAACCGAGGCGGACGAGAAGATCGTGAAGCGAGTTCAGGAGCTAGCGGAGAAGAAGGGCTGGAAGATGAGCCATGTCGCGTTGGCGTGGAATATTCAGAAGGGCACGATCCCTATTGTTGGGTTCAGCAGCCTTGCTCGACTGGAGGAGGCAGTTGATGTGCGAGGAAAGACGTTGACGGAGGAGGAGATTCAGTATTTGGAGGAGCCGTACGAGCCGAGAAAGGTTATAGGACACGTCTAGGCGGAAAGATGATGCTGCCTTGATACACCAGACTGAATAAAGATTGATATCCAAGATTGCACAGATTCTCCTTACCCGTTGCCCTGGGGTCATACAGGGCAACATTCCACATGGCAATATCAACTGAATACCCGATAGAAGTAGAAGCCCTATAGGATAATTCATATCCAGAATCAAGGTTCCATATAAGATAAGATATTGATAATCAACCAAACAAGAGTACAAACTGCATCCAACAGCGCGCTTAAACTCAGTTTGAATACCTAGTAACTAACCTATAAGCCCTCCCCTCCCCCAACATTTCCATTTCTAGAAATAAACTATATCCATAAAGATATGAATATGTATAATACATAAAATAACCCATATAGTTAGAACAAGAACAAGACTAAATGAAAACAAAACACATCAGAGTATTTTTCTAATATTTTCTTTCTTTCTTTCTTTCTTTCTTTCTTTCCAATACCTTCCTCTCTGAGGTTATACTATACTATACTATACTATTCCTAAGTAATATAGTTAAGTACAGTAAGTAAGTAGATCGTCATTAAGGTTCCATAACTAATTCAAGCTTCCCTTCCCTTCCCTTCCTAGACGACATAATTCTTCCTTGTCCTCGGGGGATGTGGGAGGAGTATTTTTTTTTTCTCACTTGGTTTCACTCTAGAAAGTTTCAGTGATAGTAAGTACCTAAGGTAGTTGGTTCTACTCTTCCTCTCTCGAGGAGTTATCTGGGACTGAGACTACTTCGGGTAGGATTGATCGTGGAGGGGGTTGTCTCGATGCGTGTTATGATGTAGATCTGACTAGAGGGGAGGATAGAGATTTAGCATAGTTAACTTACATCAAGCACCAAGGACGTATATAATTAAGCCCTAGTTATTTCCTCAAATTCAGCCCGTAAGATGAGAAAGTAACTAATCCCATGGTCATAATCACATAGCCTGCTATCCTGCAAGCGGTCGAATGTCCGTCTCCGAGACTCGATAACAATGCCGTATCTGCCCAATTATGATGAATTTAGTTGTACTACCACCTAATCTGAAGCCCAGTGAGGCTGATTTCCCAATAAACTATAACTATAACTAAGCGCATGACCCAATTCCTGGTACGAGTCTGTGGAACATATGGAGTCACGAGGAGTCGACCAAGATACAATATCTCAATTACGATTGGAAGAATCATAGTACTTCTAGAATCGTGATACCCTCCCAGTTGAAGACGGTTGGGTAGTTACATTATTTCTTTATCCTTTTCACCTTGGAGTGTTGGTTGCACAAGCATATTATTCATTTATCAGGTAGGTAGGCGCGTAGTAATAGTTACTACTTTGTATTCCCCGACATGCATATGCGGGGCAAGATCTACAGTACGTACAATAATGAAAATATGTCCATTGCATTAGGAATCGATCACCGATAGTCTTATCCCCGACTTCAACCCGGTCAGGAAATCAGAACGATGTTTTCCGGGGACATCTACGGAGTATACCCCAGACAAAGAAAGAGCCTCATATCCGAACGGAACGTTACGTACCCCGTCCTACGTAACCTTCCCAATAGTTAAACTATCAAGTAGTACTATTAACTACGGTCTACCCGCTTCTAACTAGTTAAAAGTTTAGATCCTGACTCGGCTGAGACCTCAGACCACAAAAGGTAATAATAGCACTGGCTACTCAAGCCTTACTATTCCATCCACGCGGTATACGCATACGTCTCCTCATCCCCATCCCCATCTTTCCAAGTGGGACCCGTGATCAAGTACTTACCAGTCAGATCATAATATAAATAACATCCCCTGTCCCGAAGTCTCGTGGCTGAAAGGCGACCAGTGAAATGGAGCAAATTACCGCCGCACCCCTGTTTGAGTATTCCCCTGCTAAAGAATCAGAGCCAACTGGAGTAAGTGAACGAGAGGTCGTCGGGAGACCAGGAAAGGATTTGCTACGATTCATGATCTATTCCTATGATCGAATGACACCCTATCGGGGTGGGGGGAAAGGGGAAGGGGAAAGGAAAGATCTGCACTTGAACAAGGCTTAGACGAGGGTTGATGATCTGCGATCGTCGCTAATACGTAGTCGCCAGCGCCTACGGTACTCTGGATCGGTAAGGCGGATGAGATTCTCGATGGGGAAGTCTTATGCGCATCGAGATATTATACGAATAGATGATATGTGATATGCTAAGGTAAATTGTCCATGGGAGATTGAGATGTTTTTTTTATTGAACATTGCTCTTTGTGGCTTCCGCTAGAGATTTAGATGAAAAAATACACGAAGCGCGCAAACGGCTGAACCATAGCTCTGTTCACCTTCTCCCCTGGCCCCAGTGGGCAAGAAAAAATTAATGACAAGAGTGGGATTTTAACCCACGCCCCTTGTGGGATTGCAAATCACCTAATTGGATCAGGTAAGCATACCATCTTGCCCTGTTAGTGTGGGTCGAAAAGAATAAAGACAAGTATAGTGAGCTATATGATTTTTTTGTCTTCTTATCAAGGAGAAAGAATTATCAACGAACTAGATCACTGGTATATGTAGCCAAAAATGGTAGAACTTCCAAAAAAGGACAGGGTTTGTATAACAAGGTTAGAGCAGGTGTGTAGAGAAACAGTCTACCGGCACAAGGAGTATGAAGAACAAAAACGAATTTAGTGGTCGCATATTATCTGTTGGAATCAATGACAAATACTTCCCAAGTGACGTCGGGCGCCCAGGATACAGGCCTCTAAGCCAATCATAAAAAACAAAGTATCAAGCAGGACGCGACAAGGGATATATAGGCAACACAACCATTGGCAGCTCCATGAAAATGCTTCCCCTCCTTTTTGCTAACCAGACCGTGACAACGCAAATGGCAAATATGGCATAAGGCCACCGATCTCTGGTGCCTTTCCGGTCAACCTAACGCCGTAACATGCCATGCCAATGAACACAAAAAAAAAGCACCGTGGACTGATACCAGAAAACCATGTACCGAAAGTAGAAAGGATGTTCGCGCAAATATAGACAAGACCAGAGAGACGGCGACTACACCGAGAGGCTGGGAAAAGCATGGGGGATACATGCTGTGTTGGGACAGAAGAAGCGATCGCCAAGCGTTCCTTAGCGAGACACCGCGTCATTGCCATGACGTCAGAACCTCAGCCCCGTTGCCCTGGGGTCATACAGGGCAACATTCCACATGGCAAAAGCGGCTTTTCAGGCGTTGGTGTGCCGCGTGAGGTTCGATGACGGTAGTACAAGTAATGTGAGGTGAGACTCCAGTTGGGAGTTGAGTTGATGAGGCAGTATTGGACGCAGCGAAGGAGGGAACAGGTGTGGAGACGTGTGAAAAAAGCGTGAGAGCTGATTGAAGTGGTTCCGGTATCCGATTCGAGTTCTCCAGATCAACAGATCAGTGCGGACCAGTTCCTTGACAAGGTGGAGGGCGGCTGCCAGACGGACGGCTGGGTTTCCGGGAATTTCTCGCAGAAAACAACAAGGTCCGCCAAAGTTCACCAAGGGGCGAAAAGGGAATGCCAGATGGCTCTCGAGTCGTTTATCGAGAGGCAATGTTTGATTCATGAGGACGTTGTCGAGTCGCGTATTAGGGTATTAACGAGATTACCGACGGTCACCGTAGCAGTAAAAACCAGGTGAATCCGTCCCATTCTTGACCACTGATCGCCCTCATTTCTCCGCCTCATCATGATCTTGCTCGAGTCAATATGGTCGTCCTGTTCACCCCCGGACGCCACGGGAGGATTTATTTCGGAGCCTTCTTCGACTTCGCACCCTTTGTCGATGTCAGATCGGCCTTCGTCATGTTCCGTGTAAGACCACCGATGTAATCCTGAAGGAACTTGTTCTCGCTCTCCAGCTTGTCGTGGTCGGACTTCACCAGCTCAATGCGCTCCGCCAGCGCCTGTAGGGAGGATTGTAATGTTCTCGCTTGCCTGATCGAACCGTCAGCGGGCTATCCGGCACGAAATCCGCACGGTTGCTGATGCTCAGTCGACACTTACTCCTGCAACGTCTGTCTGGCCTCCTTTCCCAACCGCTCCAGATCAGCAGAGTTCCGGCGGGGGCTCATCGCACGAGCATCATCCGGGGGAAATTCCTCCTCCTCAATCTCGATTTCTGGGTGATCCCTCGGGACCAGTATCGAGGCACTGGGCTTCCGGCTGGCCATACGGGGCCGCTCTGCCCGCGACCTGCGTTCGGGCTCAGCGTCAGAGATGGATGAAGATGACGAAGAGAGTGACGACGTATGTATTCGTGAATTGTCGTTCGGCTGCGGCATCGCCGGTACTGGAGATGATCCCTGTAACTCACTAGGCGATGATGCCATTTCTATATTGCAATGCTTCTGTGTTCTCTGGAGCAACGCCGCACTCGACGGGTGTGAACCAGGGGGAACTGCGAACGATGGAAATCAACAACGATCACGGAGGAACAGGTCAAAACACCACCTCGAACACGGCGCCAGACGAAGAAGCGCGAGTCCGAGGAATTCTTTGGCAAGGGAGGAAAGGGTTTATGATCCGTGGGGGGGAGTTGGAGAGAGGACGAAGGAGGAGCAAGGGGAAAAGTCGCAGATTTTGTGTTGTCAAACGGGAGACAATGGGTATAGACGGCGTCAACCGCGAACGACGGGCTTTTTGGGCGAGGAGCTTTGTGCAAGTGACGGGTCAGCGAGAGGGGGGGGAATGGATGGGTTTAGAGCAGTGGGTTTTCTTTTGGGCGGAGTACTACTACTTAGTGACGGACGATGGACCAAAGGAGT
>JAPVCG010000074.1:74712-213553 GCA_029606305.1 Paecilomyces fulvus | reverse complement strand
AAATTTTTTTTTTTTTTTTTTTTTTTTTTTTTTTTTTTTTTTCGGCGAAAGCGACTTACCAATCAAGCTAGAAGGAACAAAGGTTTTGAAAGTCCTCGTCAGATCAATCTATGCAAATAGTGACCCGGACCCATCGAGGATTCTACGTTATCATGCATCTACTATCCGCATCCACGTCCTGGCGGTGTTCAGCCCGAAGAATTCTCGATCACTCTGACTCTCATCAACAATGACGGGTCCCCGGCTTCATAAAGCGATCGTCCCGGAGGAACCGTCGCACAAGCCTATCGGAGAGACTCGTGTTACATGCCAAGGCCCTAAATCATCGTGTCTTTAAGAAGTATGGTAGACGTTCAGTTCCCCGTCGACTTAGTTAACTAGTTTCGCCAATGATGTCAGTTTCCGACTGCGTGGGTGATCACCAGAAGCCAATCCTTCTGACCCTTTCGTCCATCTTCTGCCGGCGTTGGATTGTTGACCGGATCTTTCGTTCTGGTGGACAACGCCTCCAAGCAGCCACCCAAGTAGGAGAATAAAGAACCATTCAAGGGCCACGGCGGCACACACAAGTACGGATAATGGCAAATGATATCTCGAACAGCAGTCGGGGAAAAGTCCGATAGTCACGGTGGCTGGGAACTACTCCATTGTTGAAGTTCTACGAAGCGCCCTGTGGTCTCCATATTTTAGACCATTGGCCTCGCTACCAAACTGTTGTCAACAAAGTACCGTGCTCCTACTCCACGTCAACCGCTCGAGAGGCTCTGCTACTGGATCTCGGCTACATCCGCTATCCAAGGGTTCAATGTGGTCCTGGGCTCCTCCTCCATACTGCGATGATACGGTCATAATCTCCATGGACATGTCTATACGAAATGACCCATCGCAATACATTGCTCTAGATCCCACGTTCACGAACTTGACAGCGGTAAACCCTGTTCAGGTGGCAACGATGTCGTGACCGCTGCGGCGCTGCCGATGTCGACGATGGCTAAAATCAATGCGAGATACAGATTGGAGCTCTTCTGATAGTGCCCCTCCTTTGGCGCTATCTGCTATGTTATCGCCCCGGCTCCGGAAGGCGGATCATACTTCCTAGATGCAGGAAGATGCAGGTTCCCTGCCAGTAGTCTCTCCATAGAGGCAGCGACATCGCTCAAGGGGGAACAAGCCTTTGCAGTTGGAGATCTAATCGATAACCATCTTGTCCATCAATACGCGCATCACGCGGCATATCTCTACTTCGACCACTGGCAGCAGTCCTCATTACTAATATTACGTAGGCAACAATGACAGTGACTGTGAAGCATTAGCTAGCTTCCGCTATCACGATTCCATTCGCATCCCACATGTTCGGTGATCTACTGGTGGACGAGTCTCTGGTCTGAAACCTCCTAGTATACCACCGAATCTGCAGCCCTAGAACTTAAGATGACAGCGGCGGCGCTTCAAGTTTCAGCTCCATTCTTGCGACGGAAGAAATGGCCTTCACATGGCCAAAATACCCGCTGTCCACGAGAATCCCACTAAGTTAGAAATCAAAAGTCCGGTTTACGCCCGTACTGAACGGAAGTCAACCCGATGCGCGGCCCATCTCATTATGGGAGTGAGATTCAGTCCACTCATACCCGCCGGAGTATGTTTACGAGAGTTTAGCATTCGCTATTGAACCATTCTGGTCACTCGACAATCTGCCGTATGATTAATTTGGTCTTCTGGAGGGAAGAAGCGGTAAAGAGATCACCACGTCGCCTCTCTTCTCGTGCCTGACCCCGCAATGTGAAGTTGAGTTTGACGGGCCCAACTTTGCAAGCGATGCCCAATCGCGCCCTAATCTCTATTGGCGTCAATATTCTCCTACGGCAAAATAATACACGCCTGGCCTTGCGATCGGATCGATCCTGAAGAAAAAGAAGCAGCGCCAGTACAGCTGAATTAAGGTTCATAAGACAGACGGTCACGCTCACCGTTCCTGGCGTCTGATCCCGCGTCTGATGATTGATACTCATACTGGGATCCATGCTTGACTCCATAACTACATTATAGTATTCTTCAGCTTCGAGGATCGTCTCCTTACGTTTTGATTTACGACTCGGAGACTCCGTCGGAGCGGAGCCACAAAACAAAAGACCCCGTTGTTCCAAAGGGCGACAATCCGTACACCAAATGGAGCATGTGACCTCCATGGATGATGCGTCTTGCCTCCGATTGTTTCACCAGGTCAATCTTTTTCTCCGATCGGTAGAGTATAGACTCTATCCAGTAGATTATTATCCCTCTTAGTTAGCATAAATCGGTTTCAAGGGAGTCGGCCCGACACGCCGAAATCCTGCACTTCTTTCGGGCTCCCTCGAGGTCGGTCACACGTTTTCCAGAAGTAGTAGTAACCTTCCAGTGTTGTTAACTATCTTACTATTACGGACGTACCAGAAGGTTGAGTGGAGAGTCACATGTTTTTTCACTCTCGTCTTCGGTAAAGACATGTGACATTGACCTAATAATACACCATTGACCAGAAACAGCAAGCTATACCTAGCTGCCTAGCTCCACTACAGTCCTGCTTCTAATGTAGAAACGCATAACTTGACATATAATATCGTTGAGACGAAATAGGATATCCACAACTGACACGACTCACTCTTACTATAATACCAAGGGCTCCTGTATGCAATAAGTATGTACTTTTTCTGATTCAGAAGAAACACTCTGCTCCGACACAACAGAACATTTTCACACAAAAAGTCAATTCGGACTGATCCTTCATCTCATTCATCCCTATCACTCCATTCTTCGGAAGATATTCTATTTTCATCTCATGTCATGTCATGTCATATCATATCTCACCATCCATCCGTGTACTCGTATACGAAAAAGACATAGTTATGTGGCGTATAGACAGACTAAATACACCTCTCTCTCTGCAGAACCCGAACCCAAGACTATGCATTCATCGCAGATAGATATGGTCGTGTTCGAAAGTAACTTAAGTACTTACCTGAAAGAGTAACGAGTAAACTACATTCCAAAAATGGAACTTGATGCTTCGGGACTGTCTTTGGTATTTATATCATTGTGCGTGTGAAAGATTGAGAATGGGACTGAAGGTAAAAGTTGATGCGAGGTAAGGTGGGGAAAGGGAAGATTGAGACTTTAAGGAAACGAAACGAGGCAAGGAAAGGTAGAAGATGGGATTGGATGGGTTGTCATTATCATGGGGAAGGGTGATATACAATAATCTCTTAAGTATATACTATATTCCATACTTTATTTCATGTAGTGGTTCTAACTAAGCCCCATTAACCACCACCACTTATGTTTCAACATAGCAGACTTGCTAGAAAGATAAGATACACTCTTCTTTCTTTCACAATGTCCATGTGAAATTTGCCTCTTTCGTATTAGTTACTATATCCTATTATAATCATAATCATCCCTTAAAATAGAAAGACCAAGAACGCCTCTACTTTATTCTATTCCTATCTATTTAAGCAGTGTCATAAACAACCTAGAATAATATTATATCTATACCGAGGACAGCGTATGCGTGTATATCCCAACACAACACATCCAATAGTTACCATCTCGTATAGAATAGATATAACCCTATCCATTTATTTCTATTTCTATTTCATTCATCGATTCCACATGAACTGCTACTATCATGCAATCTAGCTAATTCTAAGATGCCACGCGGAAGGAATCTAGAACACAACTACATCTGGTCTACCCCGGTTACTTAGGTACAGACGATATATATAGGAGATGAATAAATATCTTCTTCCTATAGATCCGTAAAACTACTAACTACATAGTGGTTTAATAGTGCTTCCGGCTCGCTCTGTTACATCTGAGTATGATTTATTGGTACTTGTATGGCGTAAACCTATAATATACCCTACAGTTAGCCAGCGGCCAAAAATGGCTACACTTGCCGCCGTTTTGTGAGTCCTGGTCTTGGCGTCACATGCAAGTAGTCAGTCTGAATATAGATAACTGCTAAGAATTTCTATGTGTTGTATGTATATACCCAATCCAACGCCCATCAGAGAGACAATCCCGCCAGCTCAGCTCCTCCATTTTCATCTCCCTTAGCTGCGTTCTCTGCGACCTCCTTGGTGTAATCGTCCGGGTCCCAAACCAATGCCCGAGTCTTCATCTCTTCGAGCTTTATCGCTACAGATCTTTCGATATCAGCTCTCTCGTCAGGCTCCAAGAAATCAAGTCTCTGCTTCCAAACATCGTCGATGGGAGAAGAGGTCGGCCCAAAGAATCGCTGATCGATCTTGTGCCAGTATATCAAGTCAAAGGCAAAGTTATTCCTTGCCGCATACGCAATCCAGAAGTCTCCACTCTCCCAGCTATCTTGCATCGGGCCAGAGAGCCGCTGCGTACTCTGTAGCCAGCCCTGTTCAATGGCCTGGTCCTCTTGGTATCTCATTGCGCTGAGAAAGGTTGGAAGGCGTCGTTCATACTCGCTACACCAGTCGTCAAGGCCTCGAGGCCAGTATTCGGGCTTTTCAATCAAAAGCCACCAAGGTGGCGCAAAGGAGAATTCGACTGGGGCGGCATATGTGAATTCCCAGTCTACAACTCCGACGATTTTCAGCTCCTCGTTCATGAGGATGTTAGCGGGGCGGAAGTCATCGCACCAAAGTTTGAACGGGCCTTTATCAAGGGATGCCCACTGCTTTGTTAAACGATGTTCTCTGGCGAGTTTGCGGAAAAGATATCGAGCGACAAGCTTGCGCCGACAGTCTTCGGCGGAGTCGATTGCATCATTGCGCTGGTTCATGAGGTGGGCGATATGCAGCTCCGCTAGGGCTTCAAAGTATGAGGACGTGGTGTCGAATGGCGTGGTTGGTAGTTTCGATTGGGGTAAGGATCCCAGTTGAATCAGAGTATTCATAGGCATTGATAAAGGTCTATGTGTCACTTTCCAGGTAAAATCGTCAACCTGGTCTAGTGACCCTATCTGGGGTAGAGATGGTCGAGAAAGCTGAAGCAAAATACTTGCGACCTCTCCGTAAAGAGCCTCTAATTTTGCCTCGCTGATATCCGGGTCAAGAGTTCCACGATCTTCCTTTGGGCACCCAGGCCTGTTTAGAGCATCATACATGTTTGTATCATGGTCAATATAGTCCATGATAATAAAAGGACTTAATTCCAGAGGACTCTCCTTCTTGGTCCCCCAGTGGTGGACAAAAGGAACGGGGATTGAAGTCTGATCGCAAATGTATCGCATGCTAGCGACTTCATTACGGACTTTCTCTTCAGGAAACATGGTGGCACCTGGCTGGGGGAAACGAATTACGGCAGTGTTTGCATTCTTGTACTTCATCTGGAAAGAGATGTTGTATGCGCCTTTCTCCAGAAAACTGAATTCGACAGCATCGCCAGGACGATGGTGTCTACCAAGAAACTGCCAACCGGTTGTAGGACCTCGGGTTCAAGAAACTGGCGAACCCACCCATCGGCGACGGCTTCGCTTTTCTCCCAGGCGACATCGTCGTAGCGCAGGCGTGGTTGCATCCTTGGCATGGAGCCTCAGAGGGGGGTAAAATATCAGTTGAAGAATGCAAAATAGTCGAAGCTATCAGGGATAGGATGGATTGGAATGTTGGAAAGCTCCCTACGACATCGATTCCGTTCAAGGTCCGGTCTGAATGGGAAACGGCTTCCGATTGGACCGAGTTGTTTCCCTAGGAAGGGTTCTCTATACTCCGTATTTTGGGTCTAATGGTAACATGGGTTAACCCTGGGAGTTAGGCTTCAGATCCGAAACGGCAATGGGAGATACAAGCGGCACGGGGAAAAAGGTAAAACAGTAGCAGGGTGAAACACGACAAATGATCAGGCTGTCTCAGAGCAAAAATGGAAACTGTGCTAATAATAATAATGATAATATGCAATAACAATGGAGAAGCTCTCATAGTCTATCCACATCGCATGCTCATGCCATGTATCTCCAGCCCGATTCGAATAGCTTCATGACAGGGACGGCGAGGTCTTCCATTGGTACAGGGCCCTCAAGACGGCTACACCGCCGGACTGCGTCTCGACAGTACGCCCACGTCCACGGTAATTAACATCTTCGTGCGCTTTCATGCCCCCATCTGTGCTCGACTCTTGCCCACTGCTAAAGTGGCGTGATGGCCTTTCTGCAAACAAAGTACGATGTCTCTGATCTGGTAGCGTGGCAGCTTGACCATCGCCAAAAGCGAAAGGATCAGCAGGAATACGTCTCCGTGCAGTCCTAGTAACCGACTCCTCATCGGTGCCCAACTCTTCGTCGTTACGGTAGTCCACGGCGCCGTATGGCAGAGAGGCGGTAACAGGAATATGACGCCCACGATCAGGATACTGTCTCCCCCACCACATCCCGAACTTGCCCTCGTGGTCCCTCGTCATCAGAGCGGCGTCTGCGTTGTGTTCAAGCCAAGACCGATAGCTGCGACATCTGGCTTGATGCCACTGGAAGACCAGTCTGCGATCCGCTGCCGACTTGCTGTCGGAGGACCTGCCGTTAAGATCCGCAATGAAACGGTCCTCATGCGGGCTGAGGGGCCGGCAGAATTCTGCAAAATGGTGGAAGAAAATGCCCTTGAAGGTATGGCTATTCTGAGAGCAGCGGCCAGAAGAGTCACACAGCTCTTCCATCACACCTCCACGCCCTAAGCCAGCCCATGTAGTGTTGTGATGCTTGGGCCAGCCGGTTGCCATGATCACCTTCAAGATAAGGTCGTGGCCGTCGTGTAGATAATCCTTCGTGCCCGTAGCCAACCACAGTCCCCTCAGCCCGCTGAGGATGACACCCTGATTATAGGTATAGACCATGGGATTGAGAACATCACACTCGCCGCTTCCTGGCTGCTCTGCGCTCCTCCATCCGCGAATATGGAATCCATCGGCGTAGAGCCCATGACCACCGATCATATGCGAATCTTTCAGCCATTGATAACCCTTGACAGCCGCCTCCAGGTGAGCCGGGTCGTGTCGGCGGTTGAATCCATCGACGTTGGCATCAGATGCCACAAATGGGGAGTCGATTGGATCACCGGGGAAATAGAGGTACATGCCAATACTGGCAGAAATGAATAGTTCATTCGTAATGGCGTTCTTGTACGGCGTAACATGAGGGCTCCAGACCATTCCACCGGAGCAAAGCGACGTATCCCAGCCTTGTGCGGCCAATTCATAGAACAAACGCGCTCTGTGAGCAGCTGGGCCACGGAACTGAACGCCGTGCCATTTTTGATACAAAGTACTGCTTGAGCTGGGCTCCAAACTGTAGCGCAACTCGGAATGCAAGTCCTGAAACTTGATATTCTCCAGCCAGCCCAGCACAACCCATAGCATATCATCAAAGGCCTGGTTCCTCAAGCTGAACGCATTCTCACCGAAATAGAACGCCACAGTATGATCAAAATATCGATTGACCATATTCTCAAATGCAATCGCCGTCTCAGATGCAGTCAACGCCAGACCGCGGGCCTCTCCGATGATAGATGAAAAAGACCCCGCAAGCAGATCATCCGGAGTAGCTGTTAGTGATGAGAGCACCGCAGAAACCTGGGTTCCTATCACTGCTGCCGTCCAGTCGATGCTCGTAGGCCATGTGCCCTGCCATTGTTGGAAGTATTCCTTCTGCATCACATGGAGAGCATCTAGCAGATCCCGCAATGTGCAATCAACAGAGACCAGAGATTTCGACTGTGGCACTTCGTGAGGTCGCTGATGACCGTTCTTCACCTCATGCTTTACATCCTGTTCCCCGATATCTCCAAGCGCAAGAGGGCGCTGCAGGGTAGGAATGTCCTGGGGCCGCTGCGCCAGCGCATTGGCACCTAACAACAAGGAAAGCAAGTAGAACGAGATGATCGCGTATAGGATATTCGACGACACAATGAGTCGCCCAAGACTGGAGCGTTGAGGGCCCATCTTGATAGAACAGTATTCCTTATCGTTCTGTAATCTTATCCTCACTGCACCGGCCATCCGACAATCCGCGGCATCTAATCAAATAGCAACAGTCACGGACGGCCGACGGAAGCCATCACCATCAAACGAGTAGCACCAGCACCGACGAGAAGCGAGCAGCATCAATTCTCCACGAGAGACAAAGAGTCAAAAAGAAGGAGAGGAGGATTGGGATGCCCTGGATGGACGGAGATGATGTCGCCACCGCTGAACCTGGGACTGTTGCTGAGTCGCTTCCGTCAAGCCCTGCGGGGAATGTGGGGAGCCTTGCTGGCTGTCTCATCCTTTGGTTAAGAAACGTTGGATCGTCAATGAAGGCCCACGAGGTCTTGTGAAGATATCTGCTGGCTCTATTTACACTTAGATTCTCAGACAGTTCTTGGTTGAGATGTTCTTTACTGCAAGATATTCTCTTTCTTACTCTGCTGTGCCAATCGCAGATCATTGACATGTTCTGACAACATGCGAAGATCGACAGTCCAACCATCAAGAAGCCTTGGCGTGTCATAAACCGCAACAAGATCTTTCTTTATCAAATGGCGGTCAAGTTTTGAGGAGCAAGACTAGAAAAATGTGGCTTTAATTATAAGCTTAAAAGTGTCGTGTGCTCAGCAACATATGTAATTACTCCGCAGCTGACTCCCAGTCTTAGCGTTGCATTGAGAAGCCTGTCGCCAGTAAAATAGGTTGATCCTTACAACAGGGTTTCGCTACACTACGAATGCCGCAGAAGGCTTGAATATGAGTTCGTTCATTCAATGTAGTCAAGAGAATGCAAGCCCAATTTTCATTATGTATCATGCACATGGTTGCCTCAAAAAGCTTTTAAATGACTTTCTCGAGAGATCTTATCCTCCTCATTGCAATGGTAACATCGGGAGTACATGTTGAACATCTTCAAAGAGAGTTAGCGACCGATGACTGCAACAAGTCCAATGGGTGATATACCTCATTCAGCATCATCTAGAGGGCCGACATGTGTCTCGAGGAATCTCCTGTCAAATATCCCCCGAAGGTATATCTGGATATTGCAGGAATAAGAGACAATGTCGGCGAAAAGCGAATTTATAACCATATTCCGCCGTAGGATCTCGACTCCCAAGTCGGTCCTTGTAAGGTGCAAGTCGTGAAGCCGCATCGCATTCAGGAGCATGAAAGGAAGTTCTTAAGAGCCACTCTTTTGGTTTTCTTAATCCCTTCCACCGTCCGCTCCGGGACTGCGACTCCTCTCACGGCTCCTGCTCCGTCCTCGTCCGCCTCGTGCACCCTTCGGCGCTCCACCCTTGCCCTTATTAGATGGGGGAGGTCGCACAAAGGCGTAGTCGACCTGGATAGTTTGATCAAGAAGCTTTGATCCATTCAGTGCCTTGATGGCTGCGCTCGCCTCAGGAAGGGTAGAGTATTCAATCAGGGCGTATCCCTAGAGGAGTCACAGACCAGTTAGCGATTCAACGTCCGCTTGATTCCCTGCACATCCATCCGAGCGCCGACCCAAAGACTCCCTCGAAATTCGCAAAGTACACACCTTAACATAACCAGTCCTTCGGTCCAAGTTCAAGTTGAAGTTCTTGATCTCGCCATACTCCGCAAACAAGTCCGTCACGTCCTCCTCCGATGCTTCCTCGTGGATATTCGTTGCCAGGACGATCCATCCTTCAATACTGCGCACTGCGACTGCTCCTGTCTGCGTTCGTGGTTCGAAAGCGTCGGCGGTGGAGGCTGGAGGGGCACCGTCGTCTTGCGACACGGGCAGGTCGACTTCCATCTCGTGGGACATTTTTGGGTGAGGACGAGGGATATGGTTCGTAAACAGTCGGAAGAAATCTGATTGATATACTGGAGGGTTTATTCGTGACGCGTTAAGATCAAGTAGACCGAAGCTTGTTGTGCTGCTGTTCTGATCTTGCGTTTGGAGCCTCACGAATCTGAACATGGGGGTAGCGATGTGCTTATGTAATACAACTGTAGAATCTGTAACTAGACTGATGACTATCACACAATTCTATGTTAAAATAATGAGAATGGATTTTTTGGTGATTATCAAACTTCTATTATGAGAATAGTAAAATCTAGACATGTAATTCTCGTCATTTACATGGAAGATTCGATTTGACTTTCTATGTCTACCTATACTGCGGTGAATAAATATACGGTAAGCCAAGTTGAGACACTAGCTACGAAGCCATGAAAGATATTTTGAGATGGCTATATGATGAAGCAAGCTCATTAATATCCCAGAAGAAGAATAGGGAGGAACTTCTTAAGAAGCCCTCAGACCATCTCTTTGAAGGACAAAAGGGGCGTAGAGTAGATTCTAGAAACCTGAAGGTTCTATGTAACCAAAGAAAAGCTTCTTATAGAAATATGCAGTCATTGTCACGGCTCGACCTCTAGGGAGCATTCTAGAGATCTAAACCGCTGCACCAGGAGCAAAAGACTAGGATTCTAGGTCAGCGACGTAGAACTGCTCTCGCTTTATATAGTAGATATACCAGTGCCGTCACAGATATGTTATAAATGCTGACTCTGTTAAGTTTTCCTTGCTTTTATAGTCGGAATCATCAACTATAGACCAATCCAAAGCTTGTAGAATATGATGTATGATCGTCTTGGAATTTGAAATATGGGATCGATCCAAAAACAATATACGTCTAATACTCTGTGCTTGTATACCTGAATAGCGATTCCTGAGGCGTATACTGTCATTAGTACCCGCATATACGCGGTGTTTTGAGCAAGATGTTTATCTAAAAAATGTTCAGTGGTAAGCTAAGACCAGAATACCATGCTACATTCATATTAAAGTGACCTTAACAAGGTATGAACGAAGACTATTCGCTACCCATTTTCTAGAGTAAGAAGACAACATGATCAAGCAGGGGTTGATGATCATTAATGGCGTTATAACAGCTGGTTGCTGCAAGGAAAGAGCTCTCTTGCCAAAGGAACACAAAATAAAGGGAAATTATAACTGTATGATTCAGATCTTAGTAGTCATGCCTGCATTCAGTAGATCCCCAGAGATTACGGCGGCCTCCGCCAGCACAGAGACATAATTCACCGCGAGCAACACTTGGGTGAAATCATGTCAACATGGCTCTTCCCATGTTATTCCCCGCGTATTCGCTCCCTGGAATATGCTTAGAACCTGAAAACCTATCTTGAGCATTTGAGGAGCCACAAGCATAGTCAAGGGAACAACGATTCTAAGAGTTATCAGTGCATCGATTCCAGCATGACGCAGATGTAAGTCCCGACCACTACACCCGTACAGAGCCTGACTGACAAAACTTCGCGTTATCTGTAGCGTGAGCTCTGGATCTGGTGGAAACCAGGCAGTTCGGATCCCCAAGGACATAGAGATAGTCGTCCGCGGCGCCAAGGATAACCAGTACACCATGCTTCATCATCCAGACAGTGAGCTTGATGTACATTTCAACCCGCCACGACAAACTATTACGGTCTTCCAAACCACGAGACATCATCATGACACCTCCTTGTCTCATACGGTCGTCGTGCGTTTCACCAGGAGAAACTCTCGCTTCCTTAATCTTGAACACCTTCCTGATGGTTCTCTGCTCGTCACCTTCGAAGTCCTGCCTTTCCTGAATGAGCAGAACGAGAGAGTGCTGCGCGTCGAGCATATTTACCGTGGATTTGAAGCATGTCATCTGAGGAACCCATTGGATGAGGAGCTTGTAATGTGCGACTGGCCTTCAAAGAAGTTGCAGATTCTGTTTCCCGCGACAAAATTCTTTCCCAAGGAGACCGAAGCGATAGCACTCTTAACCTTCGGCTGTATCAGCCTCGACGAGTACTACCGCCTGTTGCCAGACTTCCAGAGGCCGACTCCGCCAGCGCCGCGCCCGCGACTGTACTTGAATGACATCAGAGAATCAAATTTTGCTGAACTGAAAGATGTAGCGACCAGAGATCGTCATGTTCCAGGAGGTGTTGGATGGAGTTTGGAGGATGGTGTACTTGGTAAACGCATGAAGGACGAAAAAAGACCACGCAAGTAAACGGATGGATAATAAATTACCCAAAGGGATGATGGTGAAATGGAATTGTCTCATGAGAAGACAGTGGTGGATGAAGATAGGATACAGTGGCAAGGAGTACAGTGCCGCGTGTCAAATATGGTGTAATGACGGACAATGTGAAATGAATCTTTTTCTCATGCCATATTTTTTTTTCTCTAGTCCTGGAGGTGACTAGGTATCTATGATTCCGACGAGCCTGCTCAATGAAGCACAAGATGCAGTGGGTTTCGGATACGCTCTGTAGTAACCTTCTCACGGCTAAACTCAGGTCGGACAAAAGATGCGAAACTCAAGGGGCAACCGAATGGCCTAGATGGCCTACGAAGCCGAAAGAGGATTGGAAGTAAGAAGTAAGGATTTAGGCTTGGACTCAGAGCCAAGACTAGGTAAAATCCTCGGTGGTTGCAAAGTGAGCACAGTGGCAGAATGGAGAAGACGAATTTGAAACAACGAGTGCGATCTAAAGGACTGAGATTCTAGCCTGCGTTACATGGAACAATAATCTGACCTCCTTCATAGTATATGCTCATGGTCAATAATAGGGTCATCAATAATGATTTTCGAAGGGGGGACTCAACTGCAAGTGAAGACTTCGACTAACCATCACCCTAAGCCACAAAGAAGCCCTCAGAAGGAAATTCATGGTCAGATCGACTTCCCCGCAAAATATTAACCCACCAAGGTTGCGTATGATTGTTGTTGCCTTCGAAGAGCCTTTCCTCTGATTATTAGGTATTATTGCGGAGAGTATTGAAGGTTTAGGTCGCTGCTGCCAGTACCAAGGAGTAATCTTTATTAGAGCCCACTGCAACGCATGATATTTCGAGAAGCAGGAAGCCCCTTTCCACCATTGGTACTGCTGGTAGCAAGCCTGGAAATGTGGTGGCGCAGAAATCGGTAACGACTGACCCTTGTTCCTGTCAGTAGTGTGATGCTGTCTCAGGTTCATAATCTTGGCTTAAGCAAGTTTATTATGATCCGGACAAAGAGCAAATACCCCTGGGAACAGAAGTTTGCTTGATGGAAAGTAAGGACTGGGCCTCTGTCACTCTCAGAACATGTTGATAGTCTCTGGAAGAGAAGTATGGTGTGAAAAATCATCTGAATTCTCCTTTCCCTTGCTCCTCCAAGGGTCCTGCTAGTGAGGTGGTATGTGATAACTTCCGAGAACCGAGCCTGTTAACTAGGGCTTCATCTCCGCATCTCCACCGCTCCCCTTTTCTCGATCGGCTTCTATAGCCACTAGCTCATCAGATGCGACGGGATGTCAAGACACACATCCCTTCTCATTTTGTGAGAGCCCAGACCTTTCCCCCACGTTCTTGCGTGATGATCAATGCCCTGCTTTCAGAGGTCAATTCTGAAGGCCCTGACTGGAGGTAGACGCGGTTATGCAGCTGAGCGTCTTTCATCACAGTTGAAGGAGCTTGATTTATGATATTTCCCCCGCTAAAGGGCGTACCTACATACCCGTTAGAGCAAACATCACATGAGGTACTAACTCAGTCAGCTACTCTACAGCGGGTATTTCTCCATCCACTTGACCCAATGCACACAGTAGCATCGCGATCGCAACAGCACAGGCCCTGCGTTCAAACTGGACAATTTTGCGCTAAAAGATGGGACATTAGACATTCTCTTACACTGCCAGGATTCTTTCCAAAGATATTCGTATTTCGAAGAAGCTTGTCACTGTTAAGTTCACCTGCCGTGCTTTCTTTCTTTCTTTCTTTTTTTTTTAACCCACTGCCCTTGCATTATTATTCTATCGGGGCGATGGCCAATTTCCGAGTCTGGTTAAATTATTCTATTAATACCGATTCTCCGAAAAGTGCTAACTGATGGCCCACTGGGCTGGTGAAAGTGGAGCAGCTGGAATACTACTCCAAGACGCTAACTGTGGACTTGGAAAAAAAAAAAAAATATGATCATGCGGAAGAAGCAAAGACCCTCCTCTCTTGGAGGAAATCTTTTGCCCTGCCGTGTGCTCCCGAGACTTCTATCTCGATGTTGGCACTTCCGATACCCCAATCGTGAGTCCACTTGTAGCATTTCAATACCCCGCTAGTTATACCACATGCTAAACTTATTGACAACTGGACGGACTATACAAGCGTTATTCGCACCATATACACTACGATTGCATCAATATTCAGAATTCCGGGGTAGTCTTACTCTAGAATCCCAGGGAAACTGACAGCAACGCCACGACAGAAGATCCCGGCCTTGCATCCTGGCGTGGCGTTGATGGACTGACCGTGTGCATCTGAGTTGTTCCTGTTGCCCCTGGCCGGACGGTGAAGGACGAATCAATCTCGAGCAGAGCACGACTCTAAACGTGATGTGGTGAGCCTAAATATCCGAATGCACTGGAGTTAAAGAACAATGACTGGCTGAAAAGAGACATGGTTCTCATCCGCTTCCCGCCTAGCGGCACTAAGCAGCAGCCACCACACACGCCCCTTTTGACCTGGTGTATCTGCTATCCTCTTTTCGAGATGGCTTTCAATGCGCTACCAACTATCACACTACTACTTACTATGCTAGCGAAGGGTCTCTGTCATCGATGGCCCCAATCAGACGGTCCTCTTTATCTTCCCATGGCGGCAGTTGCCCGAGATAGCTGGCCAGCCGGTCTTGTAGATGGGGCTGTTCCCTTTGGTGAAGAGTGGAAATCAAGCTCGATACAAGCAGGACCGTCGTCCTGTTCTCCTTGTTTCGGCCTGGTCGATGCAGGATCCTTGGATGCGACGGAGACTGGCTTTGCTGGTGGGAGACCGGTCTGCCAATCTTCTGTTCCTTCTCTCCGCAGCTGTCGTTCTACTCTTCCAGTTTCTATCAGCAGTGATTAACCTGACCTTGTCATGCCCCCTTTGGCCAAACCGGCTTTTCGCTCTTTACTGCCTATTGTTGCTCCCTTAGCTATTTGGTTGCGCAATCTCGCGTCGCAATAATTACAATCTTTTTTCTGTTATTCCCCGCCTTACTCCAATCGGATTCGCGGTGGATTTCATTCTTTTTCCTACTAATTGAGCGTCTTCTTGGCTATCAGGCGGCATATCGTCTGGTCCTGCAGATCGCTTTGGGCACTACTTCATACAGCGAGATAAGCCAGTGCAACGGATATTTTCGCTCTCGCTGCGGTTCTCTAACACAAGACCCCGTTATTCTGCTTTGTGTTTGTGTTCATACAGCGCTCGTTACAAGGCCTAGAAGACTTCAGGACGCACGTTGCAGGGAGAAGTCATTCGTTTTCGTTTAATAATGAGAAAGACGATCTGAGGAATCGAATCACATATAGCGTTTCGAGCTTGATCCTGATTGGGATCAGATGTGCGTGTGGGGACGGACGAATCCGATTGCATTCTTCTTTCCGGGCCCAGGCATATTTTCGAAGAAATAAACCAAGATGTGGTGGTTACAGCTCATCTCAGTGCTTGGTCTAACGACATCATCGCTTGCTGCCAGTACTACCGAGTGGAAGGGAAGGTCAGTGTACCAGGTCTTCACGGACAGATTTGCTCGTACCGACGGATCGACGACGGCTGCGTGCAATACTACGGAAGGACTATATTGTGGTGGGACATGGAGAGGAATCATCAATCATCTCGACTATATCGAGGGCATGGGCTTCGATGCTATCATGATCTCTCCCATCATCAAGAACATTGCCGGAAGAGTGTCCTATGGTGAAGCTTACCACGGCTACTGGGCTGAAGATATCTACGCCTTGAACGACAAATTCGGTTCTCGCCAAGATCTGCTCGATCTTATCGATGCTTTGCACGGGCGCGACATGTGGCTGATGGTCGATACCGTGATCAACAACATGGCCTACATCACCAACGGCAGTGACCCTGCAACCGCCGTTGACTATTCTATCTTCGATCCTTTCAATAATGAGGATTACTTCCACCCTTACTGTAAGATCACGGACTATTCGAATTATACTCTTGCCCAGAAATGCTGGACCGGTGACGAAATTGTACCACTGCCTGACCTCAAAACGGAGTCCAGCACTGTCCAAAGTATGCTGGAAAGCTGGATTAAGGAACTAGCTTCTAATTATTCGATTGACGGCTTACGTATCGACGCTGCGAAGCATGTCACTCCCAGTTTCCTGCCGAAGTTTTATGAAGCAGCTGGTATGTTTATGACCGGAGAAGTGGTCGAGTCAAGTGCAGAAATTATCTGCAACTATCAAACCAACTATATCACCAGTGTTCCTAACTATCCGGTATATTATGCCATGCTGTCGGCCTTTACTGAGGGTGACATTACTGCGTTGGCGACTGAGATTGCACTCATGAGCAAGTTGTGCCCGGACACTACCACACTGACTTCATTCTCCGAGAATCACGATGTGGCGCGAATTGCTTCCATGACAAAAGACATGGCGGTACGACTCTCTGGACGAAATTACCGTTCCGAAAAGAAAAAAAGACTAATACTGACTTTTTTTGTAGCTCGCTAAAAATGTGTTGACATTCACCATGCTTGCTGACGGAGTGCCTATGATTTACCAAGGCCAAGAACAGCATTTTTCAGGCAGTGGCACACCCGAAAATCGTGAAGCCTTGTGGCTTTCCAAATATAACAGGACAGCGGAACTTTACCAACTGACGTCGGTACTCAACAAGATCCGTAAACAAGCCATACGGATCGACCCTGGCTATCTGGATGCCAAGGCGTACCCTGTCTATTCCGGCTCCAGTGAGCTCGTGATTCGCAAAGGCAACGAAGGCCGGCAGATCATTACGGTTCTGTCGTCCAATGGCGCGAATGGCGGTGCCTACAATTTGACCCTGCCCATCGCATATGAGCCAGGCGTCGTAGTCACGGAAGTCACCACTTGCGTCAACTATACCGTCAACGAACAAGGTGAGCTTGCTGTGCCAATGGACAAGGGTCTTCCAAGAGTGCTATTCCCCGCCGATCAGATGGGCGGAAGTAAACTCTGCGGTATCGGTAACTGGACCAACTACGGAATGGCCAAGAAGGGCAACGGCTCTTCTGCTGCCGCAGATATCAAGATCTCACTCAGCACATTATGTTTCAGTTTCTTTATGTCTGCTGTTGGCAGTGCTTTTGTTTTCATGACATGAGACCATTGACCATTATTTGAGACATCTATTTTCCCTAGTTATCTGGGTGGAGGCGCTCTGGGTTGCTTTTTTTTTTTGATTCATTGTACATACATAACGGTTGAGGTTTCCGTCCTGCCTATCTGCTTTTATATTTTTTTTATGGCTCATGCATCCTATTGCCATTCACCAGTTTCCTCTTCCCCGAGGAACACGATACATCTGCGACGGCGTCAATTTTTCAGAACCTTGTGAATCTTGCATTTGAGCCAACTCCCTGTTCCCCTCCGTACTCTCACACCCAAACAAAAAGGCATTCAGGGGGTCCTTCTGTCATAGTACACTACATTGATATATATAATCTGGAGGTATACATACATAGCGAGGATTAATCTGGAATGAACCAGGAGGGATGAGATAGCTTATATAGCTTTTCTAATACAAAAATTCCCACAAAACATTACTATTACTATTCAGGATCTTTCCTTTCTAGAACTGGTATTCTAAGTTTGTGAAAGGCATTGATAGCAGTGGCTGGTATCTACGCGAGCACACGTACTGGGTCAGAACAAGACCTACGCCAACCCATCTCTGGTCGCTTACTTGTTGAAGTGGAGTGGGGACTTGACTCGAGTACCAATGCTCTACAGAGACGAGCAGGTATTACGTATGCGCGATTTGATAGGTCAACGTAATAGGGAGGAGATTCTTACTGTTACTTTGCATATTTCATTATTGGATATTTGATAGATGTCGCTGTTGACTATTTCTGCGGGGCAATTTCACATCCGGGGGATACTATGTACAGAGAAAGGGTGGTAATGAAAGGAAATGTTTTTCGTAATGGTACATAGGAAAAACGAGATGTAGGAGATATCACCGCATCGTGGTTATAATCGATCCCAACTCTATTTCCCACTAGTTGAGGTTGTTACCTGTTGCTAGTAATAGATAACCGTTTACTTCCGGTTCTGGCGCTGCATACCCAGGATCTGAACCATCCGGATGAAGATGTTCAGGAAGTCAAGCTCGAGGCTAATGCTCTCGTTGACAGGATCCCTCCTCATAATACCCCTCTCGGCAAGACGCGCGTGGTACAGGATCTTCTGGATGTCGTAGAGGGTGAAACCACCAAAGACAGCGAGACCACCGTACAGCCAGATGCGCTCAGACCACATCAAGCTGCGGGCAGCGGTGGCGGGAAGGACCAGAGGGGCAAGACCGGAGAGGGCGACGAGGGTGACACCGGCAAGGAGGGGACCGCCGAGGTACAGATACTTATCCTGCTTGGCGGTGGCACCGACGAAAGCGATCGAGCCCATCACTCCAACAGTGTAGAGACCAGCACGAGCAAGGATAGCCGGGTTGACGAACATCAGCGGGGACAGAAGGGCAGCCTGGGTCACGTTGAAGGCACCCCAGAGGGCGTATTTCAAAAGGTAGCTATTGATCTGCAGTTAGTTTCGAACTTTTGCGAAACAGGAAATGGGTTTACCTACTTCTCAGGAGGAGTGTAGAAAGTGCCATACATCGTACCGATACTGCCAACCAAGCCCAGACCGGCCACCAGCCACGGGTTCATAGCCATCAGACGGAATGACCAGCCGTTGGTGTGCAAGGCTCTCGCGGCAATTCCAATGATACCAACTCCCAGACCAGTGTGCAAGAAAGTGTCATTCAAGTATCTCCGCTCGTACAGAGGCATTCCGCCATCCTCTCTCGTTTCCCGGTTGAAGATCAGGTTCGCTGCAACGGCCGTTCCTCCGACGATGGCAGCTCCATAGAGCAGTCTCTGGGTAAGATTACCGCCTGGGGCGACGCCATAAGAGGGCTGCATGTATGTCCTGCGGAAGGCATTCTGGAAGGTCTGTCTGGAGCGGCTGAGGATGGAAGACGGCGCAGATGTCGATGCCTTGGGAGCTGAAGCGGGTTTGATGGGAGCGTTGTGAAGGAAGCGGACAGGGTTATGGGAGGCCTTGGAGACCTCCTTGAGAGCCGCCGAAACAGCGAAAGGTCGTCTGAGCACGAAAGTCATGACTGCGATAAGCTGTCAAGAACTGAAGGTTGATGTCAGAGGGAAGAAGGGAGCCCGAGCAGGCGATTATGAAGAAATTACCCACCTCGGCGATAATGAATGAGTGACGTCCGATTCGGAGATCCGAACGTTCCAGAAGCGCTAGTGCTCCACGTGATCGTGAGCCACGGTCCCTCGATTGCACGTGATCCAAAGTGGGATGCGCAAAAGAGTACGGGCTGTGGGAGATTGATTGTGTATAACATTTGAGTATCGAGGACCTGAAGCAACAATATTCTGTTGAAAGGTATTACAATACTACAATGTCGTACCTGGAGACTATCAATTTGTCTCATTTACCTCCTTCCGTTCCCGTGCATATTGCTCTCTATCGGGATTTAAAGAATGCCGCCTTTCTCAGGCAGCAGTTGCTGGCAGGAAATGCTGAATTCGAATATGCGTTTATTGATGCGAGCATGGTATGGCTGAATATCGGCATCAGTAGTCCAAGTCTCAAGTTGCTAACGAGACATAGATCCTATCGCGGACGCACATTCTTGCAGCTACTTTCCGGGCAGTCAATGATTACCTAAACGGGAGACTCAAGTCAAGAAACGTACACTCGGAAATTGTTTTTAGCTTAAGTCCAAACAACAATGTCCGTACACATGCCCTATAAGTTCGAGAAGTGATATTGGACTGACAATATTCCAGATCGCGGAATCGTTCCGCAAGTTTGGTCTGACGGATGCTACTAAGGATTTGTTGGTGGTCAAAGTCTCTGTGAGCCCAGATATCACTCATGACTCAGTAGCCCAGCATCTGGAAAAGGCTGTCGAAGGTTCTCCCGTACCATTCAATGACGAAACATTGTCCGCTATATCCGATGTCGGTAAAATCAGGAAAGCGTACAAGTTGGGAGCTGCTCCTGCGAAGTCTACTAAGGCTGTTTCGGATCAGATTAACGGAACCCACAACGGCGGTCAGAGAGACCTAGAGATTGCGCTCTTAGGTGCCATCGCATTGCGTGGAGCTACGTGATTGCCCTGGAGATCAGTTTCTTCGACCCGCTGCCTACTCTGCGATTGATCTAGGCCAGAGAGCAAGCAGGGCTGCGCTGTCTCCTGAGAGAGCATTGATGCTTGACTCCTTAGCCCAGACATTTTATTTAACAAGACCGGCTCTAACCTTTACAGCGCATCCTCCGATCCTATCTATAGTGATGAAGCTCTCATCGGTTATCAGGGGGTAAAAGAGCCGTTTACTGGAAAGAGGACATGCAGCGGAGCTTTTTGTGCTTTCCACTAACTGCCTGCCCTGGCAGCCAGTGAAGGCACAAAGTAAAGCCCGGAGCTCTAGCCTCAGAAATGACTGCCTTCAGGGACAACTGCAGCATATGTCATGGATGCGATGGTGCTGCAGGAAAACTCGTGAGCCATACAGCGTGAGTCCGGCGTCCTGTACATATCTAGATGCTGGATTACTAGAGGCACTTACGAACTGAATTCTCCTTCCTTCGGAGTCTGTACTTGATATTGGAATATGTAAATATATTTTGGGGTTGATTAGTGGAAGGTAGAGGTACATCTAGACTTTATCGGTTCGTACCATCGGTTGCTCCGCGACCCGCTTGTATTCCGCAACTTCGCCAAGCCAAACTTTCTGGAGAGAACATCTCCGCACCTATTATGCGACAATCTCGATGTCAAAATTGCTGAGAGGGAAAGGTGTCCCAGATGATATATCATGAAGCTCCTAGTGTCTTGATCGCGTCTATATCGCTTGTGACCACAACAGGAACTTGGTTTCGTGAAGATTCGCCGCTATGGCCGCGACGGCGGAGGTAGTTATCCTCCCTTCCTCATCATCGCCTGCGCCTATTTTCGCCAGATCTCCCACTCCAGTCTCATATAGTCCTGAGCAGTTGTTTGGACTCTCCCCGCGAGATGACTCCTCGCCTTCATTGCTTTCTCCCACGGCACTGTTTAGGTCGTCTTCCCATTCTGCGCGGGCGCAGAGTAGCTTTTCGAGAGACGGATTTGCGAGCAGTGATAAACAACAACAAACTCAAGGAACCGGAGAACCAGATGCTCTCGTTACGATTGATCCGTGTGAGGAACTGGAAGAGAGGCCGAGACGGAAAGCGAAGAAAGCGGCACATGGAAAGGAAACAAGCGCGGTAAATCCAGACCAGCCCTCTCTCGAGGTCACTACAGGGGGAATAGGCAAGTCTGCAGAGGCAAAGAAGACACGGAAGCGGAATACAAACAAGCGTCAGGAATTAGGCAATAAAACTCTGAAGGGAAAGGTTGCAAAGATAGGGGGTGGGAAAGCAAACTCTTCAGATAAGGCAGCTGTATTACTTCTCGGTCAGCCAGTTATTGAGGATGTTTCGAATTCTGCAAATGATTGGGAGAAGGAGGGTCTCCAGCTCGAGGTGGCTACGAAGCGCAGGCTGGATTGGACCCCTACGAAAAATTCAAAGCATTCAATGACAGATTTCATTGATGGCGTCGACGGTACTGGCGACGACATGGCGGGATCACAAGCCTTCTCCTCCAGGCCCAGCTTTGGTAGTTTGATGTCAACTTATGGATTCGAAGGAGAGAACCGTCCGTCTCAAGATAGCATCCCGAGAATAGGTGATGACGGCCCCACCAAGCGGAGACGCATAGAGGTATGTTGTGGAAAGGGCATGAGTCTACGATGTTATTCCGCTGACAGAGTTTTCCAGCTGGTTGATCCGAACATCTTCTCTATACCGAAGCCTCGCCGGCTGGAGACTACCAATGCTTCCGGCGACTCAACCTTCGAAGTGACGCCCGCACCACAGGATACAAAGAAGAAACTGCGTAAGAAGAAAATGACAACCATCACGGCTCATGCTACTGCGCGATACGTCCCCGACTACCAAGAAGCAAGTGGAACTCTTAATCGATATTTGGTAGTCGATGAGGACCAGTCGACAACTGAAAAGGCCGCTGGAAAGCATAAAATCTCCAAATCTAAGAGAAAGAAGAGCGATGACACGAAAGAGAAGACCCCACAGTCTATGGTTTTACACCCAGAAGCAGCTTTCAGGTCCCTTGAGGATCAGGAGCTTCTGTTTGGCACATGCAGCCAACTCGAGCGAGAAGAATCTCCCACATTCATCCGCGAAATCCAGAAGGCAGTTCGTGCTTCAGAGGCCGATATACCGATAAATGAAGGATGTCAGCAGACTCAAAGTACCGCGTCCATTTCATCAGGCATTACCACCACGTCACGATTTACAAGCTCTAGAAATCTGTGGTCTGTGGCCGCGAGGGACCCCAGCGGGTCTCTAGTCCAGGCGGAAGTTGTAGATCTTGTGGATTCTCCCGATGCCTCAAAGATCTCGTCTGAAATCGTTGAACCAGACCCTTGTCCTGTGGAAAGACCGAGGAGCCTTCCGCAAGACGATTGGATCGAAATGCAGCCGAGTCCGATTGCAAGTATCAAAAAAGCGAACCCAGCGAGCAGCGAAAACGTATCTCTCCAAGCAGAGAAAACTAACAACGATATTCCCCAATCTGATCGTCCGCGAAATTCGGAACCAACTCAGGTTGGCAATGAGCCTGCCGTCTCTGTTCCTGAAATGCCCCGGTATCTTGGGTTTACAGACGCTGAACTTTCTAAGCAAATAGCTTCCTATGGTTTCAAACCAATCAGAGGTCGCAACAAGATGATCGAATTGCTTCAGAAGTGCTGGGAGTCTAGACATCCGGAATCAGCAAAGCATGCGAATGAAACGGCTGCGGCTCAACTGGATAAGTTGGCCAGTTCTGAAACAGCTGCCGAGACAGGCGCAACAGGAAATAAGTCGCAGGCCAGCAAACCTGCCCAGTCATCGAAGGCGAAGTCCGCACGAAGCGCTAGACGCAAAAAAGATCAACCCCAGCCCAAACCCGCATCAAAACGGTCGATCAAGAAAACAGCAATATCTGAAAACCAAACAACGCCGTCGTCTCGCTTTCAAAACGTGGAAGAGATCGAAGATTCCGAAGAGGAATTGATTCCCTCCCCGAGTCGCATGTGGAGCCGTTATCTTTCTCGCGATGTCACACCTGTCTCCCTCCCTCTGTCTGCGGCTCCGAGTCCTGCGCGAACTCAGCAGAAGGCCAGAGACTCCGTTCTCAGCTCTTCCCGTCCCGACGGCCTCCCTGAATTGTCTATTAAGGTGATGGAAGCCATCCGTGCTCAGCCTCGGCGGCCATCCGCCAATGGTCGTCCCTGTCCTACCTGGCACGAGAAGATCCTTATGTACGACCCTATCGTACTCGAGGATTTGACTGCGTGGTTGAACACAGAAGGGCTGAGCCTGGTTGGAGAAGACAGGGAGGTCAGCGCTGGCTTCGTGAGACAATGGTGTGAGAGTCACGGCATATGCTGTTGCTGGAAAAAGACTTAGAGTCTTAGCTGGCTCTCCCTATATAGTTATATATAGATATGTTTGTTGGACTGGACACCACCGCAGCATTTCTTTGTCCTGTTCTTGTATTTTTCGGCAGACTTCACAAAGCATGGCTTGCACTCGGCGTTATTGATCAAGTGAGCATTGGGAGGCGTTATTGGATATTCTCGGGACAGGAGAATCAGCGGTTATATTGACTTGAATTATACCCTTGGCATAGATTATATCATCCTCCATGCGATTTTCGAAGTTTTCCATAAGAGAGGCTTTATAGAACTCATAGCTAGAAAATCTTGAACCTAATACTCATTTCCCGAATCATCTGAGTCTCATATAAACAACGTAAGATAAGCATAAAAACAGGCTATCTCTAAGATAAAGCAATTTGTAAACAAGACCTTCCGCGCGATGAAACCAAAAGCATGAAACGCCCTCGCCGTGCAGCTTTATGCGGAAACAAAACAGAGATGAAATAAAAAAAAAGATGCGTCAGCAGATCAAAATGATGAATGTAACTGGATCACTAAATCGCCGTATATCCAACAAAACGCCTTTAATTTACTCATTTCCGAACGTAATGCCTACGGATACCCTTACTTTCTAATTATATATGCATCTCACAATAGGCTCTCTTTTCTTCTTCTTCTTCTTTGAAGGTCTCATTGCTGCTGCTGCTGTTGACCATACGACCCGCCAGATGCCGGATCCGGAACATATCCCCTTTGCTCTTCATTCCCTGTCGGCGAACTCTGCTGCTGTTGTAGTTGCAGATTCAGATTCACCCCTCTCGACTGCGCGCTCCCAAGCTGCATGAATGCAGAGGGTTCCATCGTCGAAAGTCTCTGCGGATTAAAGAGAGTATCTGATTGATTCCCAACCTGCCAGCTACTACTACCCTGTTGTACTTGAGGTGGATTCATAGTTCTTGAAGGTTGGCCAGCGGGAGTACTATTCCCATGTTGAACGAAGGGGGATGGATCCATTGCGTTGACACGCTGTGGATTGAAGATGGCATCGGGTGGGATTTCAGGTTGCCATGTTCCTGGGCGTGGATTGGTCTGGCGCATGCGACTGGAGTGGTTGAGGTGTGGGAGATATGATGGAAACGGGTTCCGGGGTCGAGACTGTGTTGGTGTAGGGATGTTGCTGGGTGCTGTTGGAGGTGGTGGTAGTTCTCGGTAGCTGGACATCGGGTCTGGGATGGTGTTGTATGTTTGTAGGGATTGGGGGTCTGGGGTATATTGATAGAGATGGGATTGGTCTGTTATTCGAAGAATTAGTCCTGTAGGGACTGCTCAGATAAAAACTGGGGGTTAGGTTCTACTTACCTCGTCTTTCTTCGGGAATTACAGGCTCCATTCCGTATAGAGATGGCATCTGGAAGGAGGTCTGAGTTGTGACAATGTTAGCGACATGCATTACTTTCACAATGTAGACACGATCATTGTTTACTAGTACTTACTGTGGATGGTGCTGGAGGAGGCAAACGGCCTGTATTGTCCATGGAGGTGTCCATCGCATACATGGACTGCTGCTGGAAAGAAATCTGTGTTACCATGCATTAGTGATGAGTATTCATCCTTACTGTGCATATCAATCAGTGATCTCAATAAACTTACCGTCTGTGCTGGCGGTGGCGGCGGCGGCATAAGATCATCAGGGCTAGCGGGAAAAGGCACCCTGGAATACGCCCGTTGATACTGCTCTGGAGGCATTTGCGCCTGCGGATAGACGTATGTATTTCCATAACCACCATACTGCTGCTGGCCATAGTTGGGATCCTGGAGAGACTCGAGAATCGGACGTTCATGCCGCTGGGCGTTAGCCATGGCCCTCAATTGATTCAATTCCGCATCCATGGCGCCGACCATCCGCCAGAGTCGATTATTCTCTTCAACCAGTAACGGCGTCACTCCACGTCTATAGGTCCGTTTGGAGTTCTTGTCAGTGAGCCAGCATGGTACGCCTCGACCTTGACAGTTCTTGCAGTCTCCCGGCTCGTCGTCACATCTCATTTTCTTCTCCTGGATTTGGGAGGTACTCAGTTAATGGCTGTTGAAGATTTCTGATGCCGAAGTGCGTCTGCCAAAACAAGGAAGGAAAGGGGGAAGTGACCATGCAGAAATGTAGCAAGTTCCTGATATAGACTTACAGTACAACGATCACAAGCCTGTGGACATCGTTCCGCATCCGTGAGCCTTCCTCGGACTCTCGCTGACCAGTCTGGCGACGGTGCATCTTTGGGACGACGCGGTTTCTTTGGCTTCTTACGTGTATGTTCCCCGGTGGACTCCTCAGTCACAGCCGAGGGAGAAGCGCTCACTGGGACTGTAGAAGGCGCCGCGAGGTTTTGTACCGGAGTCGTGAGACTCGCGATATTTGTAGTAGGTGTCTGGGATGATGGAGTAGTAGATGGGATGCTGGGATCGTTAGTAAATATTCCGTGTCGCCGTTGCTGATATTCTTAATATGGCTCTATGGGCTGCCCCTGAAGTCTCAATGCTCTTATTGACAGTGTACATACCCTTGACCTGCGTTATCTCCTTGACTAAGTTGGTCACTATGGATTTGGCTCGGAGAGCTCCCAGTATCATCCTCGGTTTCGGTATGTCTTCTCTTATTGCCGGCCATTTTGAGCAAATAGAGCCGCGTATATATAGAAAGACGCCGAGGACTAAACGGAAGAAAAGAGGAAAGGAGTGTATAACACTAAATACTTAAGTAATAAATGGATTTGTAGCAAATGTATAGAATTATCTGTAAGTAAACGGAGATGTAAGTCGGTAGTGCAGTAAATATGAATGTAAGATTAATAGAGCATCAGTGATCTCGAGGTATAAGGACCGCGGAGTACTCCCGAGAGTGCTGGTTGGTTTTCGAACTCGTATACAGATTGCATGGGAGACAGCGAGGAAATCTCCTGGTAGAGGCAGAAGACTAAATAGGTTGGCAGAACAAACCAAGAATCGAACCGCATCCATGCTGAAAGGTTTCATCCCTATAAGATCTTTGTTTAGTATGGCATATGAACACTCCGGAAAGAAAAAAGATAAAGCGGAGAATCTGTGGGCTAATGCCTTGTTGCTGCTGACAAAGTAATTATGCGAATTGCAGCTTTCTGTTTCCTTTTGTTCGAGTCTGCCCTCATTTACAGCCTTGAACGGCGTCGCCTAAACAGGAACAATGAAGCTTAAAGACTGTCAGCGGCAAACAATAACCTGAGAGTGGGATACAAATCTATCTCCGTCGGAGTATGGCTGAATTGCTTTGGTGTCAGGGCATTGTGTGGCTTTCATCCGTCAAGGTCTTCTGTCACCGAAGCCATTGCCTTGTGCCCATTTCTCTTTATGCAGGTCACAAAGACTATTGTAATGATAATGTGTGGACGCAACTTGATAAGCCAAGGGAAAGATGTCTTTGTGATTAACAATGCTTGTCTATAATTTTGAATGAAAGCAAGTAGCATCCAATCCGAAAAGTGACGCCACTTCTATCCTGAGATGAAGCTAGCCGTCAGAGGGAAAGTCTAAGGTAAGTTACAAACCATAAGCCAAAAATGTTTACTCCGTAGTTGCTTGCCCGTCACTGAAATGAAAGCCGATTCCTACCAGAACAGGGGCCCCATATCATCTAAGAACTCCCCTCACGCCTTAGCTGGCCAAGGAACCGAACCAAAGCAAAATTGAGACAGAGCCAGCGATTCTCCAGCCAGACCAGGAATAGAAATGAGGAACAACGTCAAGAAAAAGGCCCATCGGATATCCGACTGGGCCATGATAAGTCATGAATCATTATACATCTCGACAAAGTGAAGAAGTAGTAAAATATCAAAGATCGAGGTAGCGCGATCCAAATGTGCATGGTACAGATGCTCTCCGGGGAATCATGCAAGAAGAAACAAAGGGGAAAATGATATCCAAAATGATATGCTAAGGTATGGATAAATTATGATGACAGAAACATTCGGGAAATTTGCAGGACCATATACCAGATAAATGTCTCCAGATCAAGAGCGTCGCGTATCGCTGAAGCATAACTTGTGGGTTCACAAGATTCAGGATTTTGATTGACCAGTTATCGGAAATTCTTGCCGTTTTCAGCAACAGTTTGGAAGCTTATTCTGTTCCTGTATTTCAAAGGTCCACCGTGCTCTAACCAAGGTGTAAGATTCTTGCATTGGCTGACGTCGAATGCTCGCAGCTGGTTGCAACCATCCGCGACGGCTTCAACACCGACACCTGTAACTCGCACACAGCCACGAACAGAGAGTTCCTGAAGAGACAGGAGATGGAGGCTGATACTGCGCAGGGACGGATCCGACACTGCAGAGCCGCAGAATGACATATTGAGATATGTCAACTGCGAGCATTGGAGAGCTAGAACCTCTGTAGCAGTGTCTGATAAGGCACAGCAGAATGACTGAAACGATCAGTTAGCAACCAACCCAGAGAAGAGCTCAGAGGACGAGAAGCTCGTCCGGACTTACCAGATCCAGTTCCCGTAACTGCTTAGCAGCGTTGGTCAGGTACACGATGGCATTATCCGTCAGATAGGTACAGTCAGCCAAACAAAGCCTCCTGAGCCTCGTAAATTGGGCATTGCCCCAGTACTGAAAGCCCTGGTCTGTAATGGTCGTACAACGCGTCAAATCGACTTCTTCGATACGAGCAGCCGCGTGAGAAGCAATATGGTGCATTGAACGGTCGGTGACGTGCTTGCAATAGGACAAGGTCAATTTCTTTAGCTGAGGACAGCCGAAGACAACCCCGGCAGGAGTTTGTAGGGTAGGTTTTATAACTGCCTTCGCGTTCAGGCACTGTTGGGCGAACGTTGCAGCTGGTACGACCCAGCCTACGATACGAGCTAAAAGAGTATCGCTGACTTTTCTGCAGTTGCTCAGGTCTACTTCCTGTAGGCCTGTTGCTTTACCAGCCATATCAAGGATCGCAGAAGCGGTGACATCCCAGACGCTTTTCATCTTCCAAGCTTTGACATTGGCACCGCACGTATTCGCGAGCGCATTGAATCCCTCGTCTGTGACGTGGAAACAATTACTGAGATCAACGTATTGAGGCCTCTCACCCACGAATGGACAAATGATTGTGGTAAGGACTTCATCCGTGACCTTTCTGCTGTACATGCTAAGATCCAGATATCGAAGGAGATGCGGCGATTTTGTTAGGATATCCATCCAGCGACCGCAAACCGCTCGAAGGAGAAGCAAGTGATGAAGATCAAGACACTGGAAGACCCCTACGAGTATACTCTCGGGGAGGATTCCTTGATTATTCGACTGGGGAGGACCTTGCTGGCTCCTTTCTCGCTTCGAATTGAATGCAGAATCGCAAATGGGAAGGTGAATCGAGCTGGCCGACCGAGAATCACTCGGCGATGATTGTCGCTGATGCTCCCCTGAAGCTTCCTCAGGAGTGATTGGCGCAACTGATCCCCGACGAGATCTCAGTCGTACGTTGTCCAACCCAACATTCAAAAATGGATCAGGATCTGATGGCTTCAGAATAGGACGGTCTTCTATGCGAGCGGGTTTGGACGGGCTTTCCAGCTCCGTTTCAGTCAGCGTCACCAGAGGCATCGATTGTCTTCTAGAAGCCGCAATCTTAATTTTGCCGTCTAGAGCAAGCTCCTTGATCGGTGGTGTTTGGTCAACTGCATCAGTCATTACGATGTCTCCATCAGATGCCGACACCAGTCTCTCCTTAGCAGTACGCTCAACTTGTCGCCTAACATCTTTGGGGCATCTCTTCCAGAACTCAGCCAGAACCTCACCACTTATCATAAGACATTCCACAGAAGTCACGGAACGGACAGTTGCTGTCCTGCGGGGCGCAAGCGATAGACTGACAACCTCCCCGAAATACTGGCCCTGTCTCAGGCGAGCTTTCACTTCCACATTCTTATTTCTTAGCTGCTTCTGCCCATTACGTGGATGACTGTGGTCTGGCTTCTCGTTCATGACCTCTACCTCACCACGGACAATGAAGTAGATCTCTCTGCCTTGCGAGTCTTGCTTAATGATATCAGTGAAAGGAGGGTACGAGCGTGGTTGCGCATTGAGACCCAGAAAGTGAAGTAAATCGGCAGGCAGGCCCGAAAACAATGGCAGCTCCTTCAGCAATAGTCGGACGTTCACCATTCCATTGGCCAGTGCACTTGCCGTTGTTCCATCAGTCAATCCCGGGCTTGGAGACTTCCGCTTTTTGTTTATACTGTTGATGCTGAGGTCTTCATCCTGACCAGGAGATAAGTCTCCTGAGAAACTATCTCGGACCCGTTTTGAGCCTCTTCGATAGAGATTAGAGGTATTAGACGCAGGCGCAGATTGTTGTTTTTTCTTCTTTTCGAGTATCGTCAACCTCTCCTGAGCCTCATCTCTGATGGCACGTTCTACCTCCGGGAAGCGCGGGAGAATCTTCCTGAAATCTTCTTTGGTCAAGACGACCAGCAGACACCGCGTCCTAGCGATGATCGTTGCAGTTCGCGGACGATCCATCAAGACGCCAATCTCTCCGAAGAATGCGCCGGGTTTGAGCTCTGCATATACACTCTCACAGTCCCTTGATGTCACTGCTACCGCTCCTCGCACTAACCAGTACATGGCTTTAGCCTCATCGCCTTCCGTCAAGATGTAGTCATTGGGGGAGTGCAATTGGGGGCGGAGATGCAATCCAACTTCGGCCAGGAAGGAGTCGGGCGTGGATTGAAATAGAGGAAAGGAACGTATTCGGTCGACAAGGTCTAGGGGCATGCCCTGTATCTGTGACGATGCCAGTGGTGATGGACGTACCGGCCGGTTGGGATTTGTTTCGGAATTGAAGGAACGAATGAGGGAAACCGTGTCGGACATTGGGGCAGCGGCCTTGGTAGACCCTGATCTGCCATGGCGGCGCATGGTGATTGATATTCTCCCTGGAGGAAAAATCTCAAGAGCAGGTCTCTTGACGCAGTTAGATCAGGCACATCGTCGCCGGGTTGAGATCATTGGGTCAATGACGTCGATGCAAGAAGAATCACCGTCGGGCGGCGCGCATCGTTGAAGCCCAGTCTCAGCAGACTTCTGGGGTTTGTCAAGAAAGTCGCCTAAGGTGACAATGGAGATGGAGTCTGATGTCCCTTCAACGGCGGTCTGGAGGATGTGGACACGAGCAATTCTACTGCGAAGCGGGGGAATCACGAGGCCGCAAATGGTGGAGATCCGCTAACGAATACCGACAGCTTCTATACCGGGAACAGCTTCATACACGGTTGGTGGTTGCGATGAGAGAGGAAGAAAGACACCTGGTGGAAGTGGGAGCTGCCAAGGGATTCTCTGGTCGATTCGACATGAACGATAGCTGGTTGAAGCTTAAGCTTGCTGAGCCGACTTGTCCAAACGCAGGGTGGGGGAAAAGGCGCTGACGAAACGCCGGTCCACGGAGGGGCGGAAAACGATGCTCTCGTGTACTCTGTACTAATCCAAAGGTGGTAGAGCACCGCAGGTGATGGGACTGAAACAGAGTACGGACTGTTCGATTTCCAGTCGAGATAATAATAGGCGGCTCAGCTTCAGTACTTGTCAGCTACACAGAACGAGGCGCACGGGAGACTAAACTGGTGGAGCATACCGCAAGACTCCAGATCCAAAGAAACGATCAGACTGAAGTTATATCGTCGACCTACCTTGTACTGGTGGACGAGGCGCGGTAAAACAAAACTCAGCCCAAGGCAAAAGAGAGCTGAACAGGCATCAGTAGTTTCTGTGCGCACCGGTTCGTAGTCTGTTCCGTGCGGCAACCGATATTTCAACGCTTTCTCCAGTTCATGTCATTTTTGACCGCTCTTACTATCATTCAACTGGACTCCACAGATTGACTGACACCGGTCGCGGGGCTGTGCAGGGTCCATCAACTTCACTTCACTGTGGCGGTTAGTGATAGCTAACTATTCATTCTACTTTACCGCCGGCATGTTCCTTACGAGTAACTACGAACATTCGAAAAGGTAGCCCCTCGATCTCAGTGTTGATGTATCTATATCACCTTTCAAAAGTCTGGAGACGGCATACAGCGGAAAATATTAAGCATTCAGGGTCGACTAGGCCAGCAGTCCAGCGTGAACGCTAAGCAAAGACATCGGACGAATTGGTGGATAGCTCTGGCCCATAAAGGGCTCAAGCTAAGCCCAGAATATAAGTGTGTTAAACGTTCGAGACGATGAGCTTGTTGTGGTAAGACTAATGTAGCATATGTTGACGAGTCACGCACTGACACTATCTGCAGCGATTTTCATTCCCTTAACGACGAGACCGCCTGTTAAGGATCATAGAATTTCCATCTTTCTGAAATCGCCAATAATAGACATCGTCCAGATTTGAAGCCTAGACACCGGAAACAATGGGTAGCATTACCTGCTATGCAGAGCACCGGGGACAATGACATGCATCCGAGATCCGCGACGCTCAATCATGTGTCCTCTTCGAACCGTTGACAGTTAACCTGACTTAATAATACTTAATAACTATGGAGTCTGAGAACCTACCGCATGGCATTGGGCTGGAGCCACAACCTACATCGTCGCAGGGGACTGATTTGCTGCATACTGCACAACATCTGAACCCTTGAAAAAGCCAAGATGACGTGAGCGCTCCTTGAGACGTTGCTGGAGGACGAGAAGCTCCAGCGCCTAGAAACTCTCTTTGGCAATTTATCTATAGTAGTCACACGTATCAAGTATCTCAATCTCGGAGTAACTATTAGTGGAATATTGTGGCTCCTACTCCTTGCTGTCAGCTCGCATCCGATGCTCCCGTGTCTATCTAGTATTGGTCTTTCTCTAAAATACGGCTGGGATCAGTAGGAGTAGCAGTTGGGCAATTGCTAGCTGCTGCGGGATTATAAATGTGGCGATAGCACGTATTAGAACTTGTAAGCTAGAAAGAGATACAGCTTCAGGAACACTACTGACAAGGACCAGTATTGCATTCATGTCCAAGCTATTGTCTTAGGACGGTTATTATGAAATAATCCTATTTAACCGACTAGTATAATATGTACAAGCAGAACACTTATCAGATAACTGCTTCCACAAACACATCGAAAAGGCTCGCACGCTGTGCGGTCCTCTGTTGGAATTATTCTGTCTCGAGGCAACCTCGCGCTCTCCGTGTGAGTCCAAAGGACTCCTTCGCAGATGAACAGCTCATATGGCCAGAGCGTGTGTACGCTTCAGATGCGCCCGCCATTTCGTTAATTGCTAGAATTGTGGGGTATCAATAACGGACAATATGTGCCGAAGAGAGGAGAATCATAGCTCTTGAGCCTCTTTTAGAGGCTCTGACGTTTTACAGTCGACGTGGTGAGGCACCGCGGGTCTGTCTGCTGCTTGCCTCTAGCAACAGTGATCAGGTCTTCCGCTTGCTCCGGCCATCGTAGCTCTCCCAGAACTCAACAGAGCAGGTGTAAGATCATCAATCGCGATCCATCTATTCACGGACAGGTTGCTGTTGGTGACCAGTGCTCAGCACTAAGAGCGCTGCTAGCATGGCCCTCAAAGCACATCATCATTTTGGCGCCGAGGTTGCTTTTTACCGAGTATGAAATTGACATAGGCCGGGCGGTTCCCTTTCATCGATTCGAGCATGTCTTGCATCAGACCGTACACAAGACTCAATTTCAAACCAAGCTTCGTGGTACGGGCTGCCGTGTAAATATCATGACGAGCTATAAAAGTATTCCGTATTAGCCGTATCCTAACAGGTAGATATATTGAGGTTATGGGGAAACGAACCTAGTAGACTGTAGATTCCAGAGAAGGACAGCCCAGCTGTAACAGTAGACAGGAAGTCCCTGCGATCATGACGTGCGTAATCCACCGTCTCTTCGAATAGACAGAACGCCATAGCTCCCGCACCGAGCTTGAATCCCAATTTCATACCATCTTTAACACCACCGACTATGGACTTGTAGTTCTTGGACTTGTGGTACAGGAACCAGCCGGTCGACGTCGTTGGAAAGCGATGGGCGTTCTCGGCTCGAAATTGGTAAGCGGCCTTCTTACTGCCGTGAGAAGCGCCAATTGCCATTCCCACGCTGAAGGCAGCAAATGTCGTATAAGGCAGACGGTCCTTTATTTCAATTCCAAGTCGAGGAGGTGTATCCGATTCGAATAACTTGTGCCAATGTATGATCTTCAACAAGGTAGAGTTCTCGTCGGCCTGCGAAGGCTCAGCCTGCAGCGTCGCCATGTTCTCGTGATATTTTGAATCCTCGTCCTCCTGACTGAACATTCGAAGCTTCGTATTTCAGATATAGAAAGGCGGATGTGAATTCTAGACAAGTCTCTTTGGCAAGCTGTGCGGCTACCAACATTTCGGTCGTCGGCGGACGCGACCCCAATTCTCCGATCTCCGTGTCAAGGCTTCCCCGCCAGAGCACAAGTCCGCAGGCCGGCAGATTTGAACAACTACGCTGCAACATGGTAAGATTTCCCACTATCTACACTACTATACCTGGAGAAATTTCCGGAAAATAACTAACATGCCAAAAGGCGAAACCAAGTCCTCTTAGCTGGACATTACTGTTCAGAAAGCACAAGACCACTGTGCTGCTCATGCTACCGCCGAATGAAACCATCCCATCGGCAAAAGAAGAGCTCCTCAAAGCTCTCAAATCGCGGGGCTTGAAAGAAATGAACGGCGACCCCGTCCCTGATGACCCATCTGAGATCGAATTCGGAGTGCCTGTGGACAAGAACGAACTTGACAAGGGCTGGACACCACTAGATGTCGAAGTACCAGAACTGGTAGAAGACGGCACCAGGAAGAGGAAAAAGAATGGAGGCAACGTCACTCTACAAGGGGTGGGCATCAAGGACGGACAATCGATTGCGTTCAGGTTCCGTAAACGCTCTGAAGAGGACGCAGGGAAAGATCAACTGGATCTAGATTTAGAGCTCGAGGACCCCGGCTGGGACGTCATAGCTCCTAGCCTTGATGACGAAGAACCCGAGTAAAGACGAGGAATACAATCAAGGGTTATGACAGGCACAGATAACTTTATGGGAGGGTTCAAAACTTGCTTTCGCTGGGCGTTCAAGAGAGGTCACTTTGTTCAAGGTTGAAAGCTAACGAAAGCTGGATAAACAATAACAGTGCTTGCTATGATGATGCTTCACTCTGCGTCTTTTGGAATAATACGAAATAAACACATTGTGAAAGACTGAATAGGAACAAGCATAGCTGGCTTCCACATGGCAATCATCCCATGGTATATATAATTAGAGCGCTGGCACCATGTTGGTTTAAGTGCGTGGTAATTAATAAAATATACCGATGCTAGTGGGCTATAAGCAGCCGTAATGTTAATTCCACATATTTATCGCTCAACCCACGCACCAGCATGTGGACTTGGTGGTTGCTCGGAGCAACCGGCCGTGGAACAAACAACATTAATGTTCGATGCATCAACAAGCCACAGTTGACACTGGAGCTTGACCAAACAGGAGCTCTGAGGCTGAAAGGTCCACATCAACATTCCTCCTCATCTGGCTTCTTTTGAACTTCCCTTCCTTTTTCTAGTTGACGACATTTTCCTCGGTTGGGGACTCTACAACTGGTACGGGGGTTTCGATATCCGACTTCGATCCCTTGTTTACTGTACCTATCCTTAACGCCGAGTCACGACGAGTCGTGCATCATGGCTGCTTCGAGCGGCGCGTCATCAATCTCGGTGACGGTCAGAGTACGGCCTTTTACGATTCGAGAGGCTGCCCAACTTGCGAAATGTGACGATGGACCATTGTTTCTCGGGGACGGTTCCTTGGCTGGCGTTCCCACGCCGAAACTGTCACAGAAAGGAATTCGATCGGTGGTCAAGGTCATTGATGATAAATGCCTGTATGTCTACAACCTCTCTATCTCTCAGCATGCAACTGACATGATTTCAGTGTCTTCGATCCCCCGGAAGATAATCCTGTCCAGAAATTCTCCAGGAGTGTTGTTCCCAACGGAAAGCGTGTGAAGGATCAGACATTCATGTTCGACCGCATCTTTGACGAGAGCACATCCCAGGGCGAAGTTTATGAGGCTACTACACGCAACCTCCTGGACAGCGTACTCGACGGATATAATGCAACTGTTTTCGCCTATGGAGCGACAGGATGCGGGAAAACACACACAATCACCGGAACCGCCCAGCAGCCAGGAATAATCTTCCTCACCATGCAGGAGCTTTTCGAACGGATCCAAGAGAGATCAGAAGAGAAGGTGACGGAGGTTTCCCTCTCGTACCTGGAGATATACAACGAAACCATCCGCGACTTGCTGGTTCCTGGAGGCAGTAAAGGCGGACTTATGCTGCGAGAGGACGCCAATCAATCTGTCTCTGTAGCGGGGCTATCAAGTCACCACCCGCAAAATGTGCAGGAAGTCATGGACATGATAATGAGGGGCAACGAATGCCGTACTATGTCTCCCACTGAAGCGAATGCGACTTCCTCCAGGTCTCATGCCGTTCTTCAGATTAATGTCGCCCAGAAAGACCGGAATGCCGATGTCAACGAGCCACACACGATGGCTACGTTGAGTATCATTGATCTTGCAGGAAGTGAGAGAGCTAGTGCCACTAAGAATCGTGGCGAGAGGCTCCTGGAAGGTGCAAATATCAATAAATCATTGCTGGCTCTGGGCAGTTGCATCAACGCTCTCTGTGACCCGCGGAAACGAAATCACGTCCCTTACCGAAACTCGAAACTCACTCGTCTGCTGAAATTTTCTCTGGGAGGAAATTGCAGGACAGTCATGATTGTTTGCATTAGCCCTTCCAGCCAGCATTTTGACGAAACTCAAAACACACTACGATACGCAAACCGCGCAAAGAATATCCAAACGAAGGTCACGAGAAACGTATACAACGTGAATCGGCATGTCAAGGACTTCCTTGTCAAGATTGATGAGCAGATGGCCCTGATCAATGAGCTGAAGGCACAGCAGAAGAATTACGAGTCAATGGCTTTCGCCAAATTCAAAAAGCAGAACGAAAAGAAAGAAGGGGTCATGCGGGAAGCGATCGCTCGCATTCGAAATGCGTACGAGCATTCAGGGCAGGAGAGACAGGAAAGAACCAACAGTATGCTCAAACTAAGACAAGTTGGCCGCAGGATCGGCATGTTGTCTTCTTGGATAGCTGCTTTTGACGGTGTGTGCGCAAATTGCGAGCACGAAGAACCAATGTCAAATCTGCAAGCTATTCGCAAGACTGCACAGGGTATTCTTCTTGAGCTAGAAGGAAGCCGACAACATTATCACCAAAAGCTGGCAAAGATTAACTGGGAGCGCGGTATAAATTCAGCTCTCGATCATGGCGTCAAGCTGCTTCAAGAATTTGATACTAGCGACAACACCGACATCGCAAACCTGAAGCGTGAAGTAGAGCTTCTGAAGTCCAACGCCGAGCGTGAGGCTCTCACTGCTGTCACGGAACAGGAGAAGGCAGGAGATGTGGCGACTATTCAGATGCTCCTCCAAGCTCATTTCGAGACAATTTCTTCGATCGAAAACATTATGCAGTTGACTGAAGAGGAAGCTGTCGAAGCGGGTAAAAAGATCTTGATGAAAATGCTTAACTCATGTTCAAGCATAACATCGAGTGTCGTGAAGCCCGACGGAAATTTGCCTGAGGTTGATTTATCCTTCTCCCCTGCCAAATCAGCGCCTGCACGTCGCAGAAAGCTCAGCCTGGCTGGTCCCAACCCAGTCCTAACTTTGAACACGACCACAGCAATTGCACCTCCTCCGACTTCTCCAACCAAAGGCTCCCCACGTCGACGCAAGCTCGGCATTGCCAAAAAGGGTGTTAGTTTTACGCCGAAAAAGACTCAGCCCAAGCCAGCGAAGAGAAGCGTCCGGTGGAAAGACGATGAACAGGATGGTTCTCTGGCTGAATTCCAAAAGACGCCGCAGAAGGCTCAGTCCACTCCCGAGATCTCTTCCAGCGGACCGGAGCTGCCAAGAGCATCTCCCATTCCACGATCTCCAGTTCCACGGATCCCAGTGCCTACTCGCATTGCCAGCCCATCCCTCAGTTCCTCCCCAATTCCAGCACCTCCAGAGCCGACATTGAACATCCAGAAGGGTAGCAGATTCACAACTGGATTTCTCTCCAAGAGGTCCAGTAGCTCCCCGGTTCAACCGCGAATGACAAGGCTCTCCTTGTCAGATAATGAGAACTCACCGCTTCGAGATATCGAAAACAGCAGTTTCCTCAATCGCCCTTCTCATCGCCCTTCTCTCGACCGCCCCTCTAGGATTGCGGTGCGAACCTCTAGCGGGAGTTATACCAGTAGTCCCGCGTCCGACATCGAGGACAACTGGAAGGCCAGCAAAGCCGACGCGATAAAAATCAGCACTGCAATGAGGCGCATCTCGATTTCTCATTCTGGCAGCGCAACTTCAGCAACTATGAGCCGCGCTCACCGTCGTCGGAGCCCAACAGCTACTTCGCTGAGCACCTCTCCTAGCGAGAATGCCATGTTCACAGCTTCCCAGGCCCGAAGGATGGTGAAGAGTGAGAAAGAGCATGATGTCAAGGCTAGTGTGCTGGGACCTCGCACCGTCCCTATTATAAAGAACAGCCAACGACGTACCACTCTCGGAGATGTACGACCGAGGGAAGTTAGTCTGACGAGCAGGGACGCCATAAGATTGAGCACAATGGCGGCCAGCAGCGCTGGCGGTCCTCGAAGCAGTCTCATGCCATCCGCCAAAGGCGGGTGGAGATAACTTGACAGTGTGTCTTTTGGGATTTCTCTGTGGCGAACAAGCATCATGGGAGGTGTCTAGGTTTCTTATACCATCTTTGTTTTCATTATGATATTGAGGGTTATCGGTTAGTCACTTGCTTTTCAATCGGTCAGGTTTGGAGTCACGGTTTCAGGAATGAGAACGAATGTGCCTCCGGACTTGATGTGTTGACGGTACCCGATCAACACTATTGTCTGTCCCTTCTAATGACATATTGCGTTGGCTGTAGCTTGTCGTCCTTATTCCCACCACTTCTGCGCTGTAAAAAATACTAAACCTCCATTCTGAGATTAAGCTATCAACAGCTGAATGAACTCATGTCTTTACTGCGGGTTCTCTTCCGTAAAGGAACAATAAAATCGTCATGTTCATTTCATCTTGTGTCTCAAGATATTCGTGATGATGTGGGAATCGGGCCGTGGGACTTGTCAAGAGGATTTGTCATGCTGCAATGACGCAACCAGCTTCACCATCGGATAATTATTTATTGCCTAGCGGACATCTCCTATACTGTCTATGTCCTCAATTTCCCACACTTTGTCCATTGTTCAATAATACAGAATAATTCCCCTGTGTTCTTGAAGCATATCTTCCGGCACATTGACGCTTTTTTTTGACGGTACCATCCCCGCTTTTCTCGCGATAACGATCGATCCCGACTCTCCCTTAGTGACCCGGAAAAAAAAGGGCAAATTTCTTGGAGAACCCAGTACGTACACAAATAAATAAATGGCTTTCGCCGCATCCGCGATTGCACCGACTCTATTCTCACGCCTGTTCCGGCCTTTCTCGACTAGCTTTCCATCTTTTTCTCTTACATCATCCGAATCGATCTCGTCGCGAAACATGTCGGACAACGCGCAGAAGGCGACTGTCGCAGCTGGTTGCTTCTGGGGAGTGGAGCACTTGTATCGAAAGAAGTTTGGAGGAAAGGGACTTTTGGATGCGAAGGTCGGATATAGTGGTGGAGAGACAGAGTCGCCGACATATCGCGTCGTGTGCTCGGGGACCACGGGTCGTATGTCTGCCATATCTCCTTTCTGAACCTATTCTTGTGGATTCTTTCTAATTGAGGACCCTTTTCTGGGGAAATCTATAGATGCCGAATCTCTACAGATTACTTTCGATCCTTCCGAAGTTACCTATCGCCAGCTCCTAGAATTCTTCTACCGCATGCACGATCCCACAACCGCGAACCGACAGGGACCCGATGTTGGTACACAATACCGTAGTGTTATCTTCACACACAATGACGAGCAGGAGAAGATCGCTAAGGAAATCACTCAGAAGGTTGAGAAGGAATGGTACAAGCAGCCTCTGACGACACAGATTGTACGTGCGGGTCAGTGGTGGGATGCTGAGGAGTACCACCAGTTGTATCTGGAGAAGAACCCGAGTGGTTATGAGTGCCCTTCCCAGTACGTCTTATCAGATTCCTTTCGAGCTGCGACGATTAAAAAAAGACCAACTATTAACTTTCGCGTATAGCTTCATCAGGGACTTCCCTCCTCTGTCGGAGTGACTGGCTTCTAAAATATGACGAAGAGAATAGGAAAGTACCATTTTGGTGCATCAAATGGTGAGGATATCACTCCTGTGATATGCGCTTTTGAATACACAGCAGTCTTAAAGAGGCGGAGATATTAAGACGTGCTGTATAATATTCGGAATGAATAGGGCTGCGCAGCAGCTTTGGTCTGGTTAAGCGACAATCAAGCTCTCTCGGCCGAGTCTAGTCTGCTGTATCTCTCAATAAGTAAGAGTGTACAAATACATACAGCAAATCAATGTCAATTATCCTTTTTTGGTTATCACTTTAGAACATTCTTATTGGGATTGTCTCAATGTCTCCTTTAATCTCATCATCAAGCGTCCCCGCTATCACGTGAGGCAGACATACTCCGATAAGACTATAAGATCGCCCAACTACAGCAATAGAGTGAGGGGTTCGAGTAGTACAGTGGTGATCCTGAGAAATTATGGCTGACTCTACCAATAGGTACATTTCAACGATGAGATCCGGTGGAGAGAGGCACGGTCCAGCATGCATGGTACACTGGACAGGAAATGATGTCACCAGGATTCTCTCACGGAGCCTGCTATCTATTAGGCAGATTCAGAGGAATCGCACGGTATAGTCTTGTCTTCCATAATCGATAAGGCCTTTATCTTAATCAGATCTGAAGGGTTAGATGACGAGACAGCAGCAGTATTCGATTGTCCTGAACATAGATATTCATCATTTCGTCATTCCTCCCGATCAGTTGGGCAGCTAAGCATCGGATCTCGAGCAATCTCATGACTGTATCACTGTACACAGAAGGATCCCATTACCCAACTTTTGGTCTTGAGATCTCCATAGATAAGCATACCACCGGGCCGGTTGCCAATTGACGTGGCGCGTCCCTGAGTAGCTAAATAGGTAGACGCCGGGCCGGTGCCGCAGATAGCCTTCGTACTTAATTCGGCGTATCTAGACCCCATAGCGCTCGCTGTTTGTAGTATTATAGTCCTTCATTTCCCCTGTCGTTGACCGTTTGCTTCTTTCGCATTAGGCCTCGACTCACTGCTGCTTGTGGGTTGTGTATTTTATGTCTTTCTCTTTCCCTTATCTTCGAAGCAGTTGGTCATTGCTCTCGAACCGTGGTTTCTCTGGAGAATTGACTGGTTAACTGCAACTTGGGAAAGTGCATCCAGACGTCTTGAACAATTCTTGGAAGGGTATTCATGGTATTCATGACAACTGGTAGGACACCTGTGTGTCATCATTTTTGTCCACGAGAACCAGATATTAGGCAGTGAAAGACAACCATGATGCGAAGCAGGAAGACTCTTTACCCCGTTCGAATACTGACCACGAGGGTTCAATTCGTCAACTTGCTTGATCCCATCCACAATGATTTCAGAACTGCGAGATATGTATCTCATATTGCGAGGCATCGTCCTGGAAGACCTTATGCCCGTAATCCACGTCTCCCTGGACTAAGGGAATCGCACGTAGAAGCACGGGCGCCTGCTCTCAAAAGCAGTAAGGCAGAACATCCTCTATCCATCCTGCCTATGAGCTCTGTTGTCAGATCATTCTTTGTTACGACAGTTTCTTCTTCGCCAATCTTGCTGACACCGTCTATGGTGGTGTTGTCGTTTTTGGCCAGGTCAAAATCAGCATTGCTGGATCCAGACAGAAATGCGATCCTAAGATATATTCTGTCGAAGACGGTTTATACCCAGTTCTGCACTGGAGGGACTCCTTCGGAGGTTAAGGAGTATATACATAACCTAAAGCGCATGGGGTACTCGGGGGTTATTCTCGCGTATGCGAAAGAAGTCGTGCTGGATGAAGATGAAACAAGTACGACTGGAGCTTCTACAACAGCAAAGAATGCAGATGCTGCTGAAGAGCAAAGGAATGCACGGGAGATCCTTGACTGGAAAGATGGGACGATGAAGACGGTCGAATTGACAGATGAGGGCGATTTTGTGGCTTTGAAGTTCACCGGTGCAGGTAAACAAGCCCTGGAGCATTTGCTCTACAAGCTACCTCCTTCACCCCAGCTTGAGAAGGCCATCGTCGAGATATGCGACACAGCGAGGCGACGTAACGTCAGGTTGTTGTTCGATGCCGAACAGCAGGTAGTGCAGCATACAATTGACGAATGGACGCTCGGTTTTCAACGTAAATACAACAGGGACTTTACTATTGGAGGAGAACCACGTGCTTTGATATATGGAACTTATCAAGCATATCTCCTTTCGACTCCAACAACGCTTGGCCGTCATCTGGAAGTTGCGCAAAAGGAAGGGTTTGTCCTGGGGGTGAAGCTCGTTAGAGGTGCATATATAGGCAGTGACCCAAGGCATCTGATATGTGCAACTAAGGAAGATACCGATAGGCAGTATGATGGGATTGCAGAGTCGCTGATCACGAGGAAATATGGTGATGTCCTTCGTGCACCGGCAGAATTGTCAAAACCGAGTGTCAACCAAGAAGCATCCCCGTTTCCTCGTGCTGACCTTGTCCTCGCCTCTCATAATCGCGCTTCGGTCAAGAAAGCACGAGCTCTTCGTGACCAACAGGTCCGTGAGGGCCAACCTTTGATTGAGATGGCATATGGTCAACTGCAAGGAATGGCGGATGACATTAGCTGTGAGCTGGTTAAAGAGGGGAAAGAAGCGCGCGAGAACAACGTGGTAGATAGGGAGGCTCCAAAGCCGTACAAGTACCTCGTCTGGGGAACTGTCGGAGAATGCATGCAGTACTTGATTCGCAGGGCCCAAGAGAACAAAGACGCCGTTTCAAGGACGATGGACACCAAAAAGGCAATGTCAGCAGAACTCAAACGGAGGATTCTAAACATCAGCAAATGACTGGGATTGATGATAATGAAAGCATGAGCATGGGTTTTTCTTTAGGTCCTCCTTCATATTATAGAGTTCTTTGATTATTGTCTTCTTCAAGATTCCATTATAAAGCTAATAACATGGATGACTTGCATCTGGCCATGTTACATTGCTACATATGACCCGCAAGATGTCAGTCCAAACGAACTCGCTGCGTACCGACCTTGAGAACACGGTAGTCTCCTCTTATTCAGCAAAATAACAAGCGCCCCAACCTGAGCTCACTCTCTTGACTCGACTGGAAACGGCACTAGGCCCTGTCTCTCTTTATCTGGCGCCAACCCTATCATACTGATGGCTAGTAAGAGAGACGACGGCAAACGTCTGATCGGAAAACCAAGCCAGAGTTACGAAATCTTTGACATTGTCCGCGAGAAATTATCCGTTGTCTAGGACAGGAGCTTATGAACTGAACTGGACGCGTCTCCTAAGTATGTCGTGTCTCGTCCTCGCTATCCTCCCCACTATTATCCTCGTTTATCTCCAGTCTTCTTTCGTTTTTGACACCCCATTCTGTGGCATCAAGTTTGAGAAGACCATAGTATATTCCTGAAAATGCATTTCATTGGAAAACGCGGCTTGTTCCTCTGCACTTGATAAAGTCTAACTTCGCGTTTAGTGAACCTTCTCTGATGACATCCACGTCCCATTAGAACACATAAAAACATCTCGATCGATCCTGTCATCCCGTTGAATACGCTCCTTAAGAGCGACACACTTTGCATCCTGTGCCAATCATGGTCCATACCATCGATGGCGCCATGGCTGAGGCCTTGAGCTGCCTTCGTCTCGTTTCCAACCAGGTGTGTTATTGTCTATAACAAACATGACCTGACCTTTATCTTCTTGAGCTCTCATACTGATACCACGCCAAGTTCAGGTTGCATGGCAGAATTGACGCGGCCAATGCTCTGGGAAAACTCAGTGTTGAACTTGTCAGCACATTCTCCGGTGCAGTGCAGGACCTTCCTACCGAGGCCTATTTGTTCAATGAAAATGTAAGTTCAGAGATGATAATAAAGTATTTTGTGATATCAGAGGAGTCTAATGCGATATATAGGTTTCTGCACCTCGCGCCAAGCAAGAAAATGGAGAGAACGAGTTCACTGACATAGCATTTCTCGGGCTTCGTGAGAGCCAAAATGTGGTAAGGACAAACCAAACAGAATGTTTGAAACTTTCAATGCTGGGTATTAAATCTATTGTTTAGTTTTCATCAGTCCCAGAGAAGCATCAGCAGCCCATAATGCAATCTTTCAAAGAAAACTGGGCCCAAGTAACGGGGCCAATCCAACCTATCCCGTCCATCGCAGAAAGCCTCGCGCAGCTGGCACAGTCAGCACAGCTTCAAAAAACACTCTCTACTCCAGCGATGGACCAGAAACAATCCATGCTCACCTATCTGTCCCTGGCAGAACAAGCTACTAGTGCTCCAGGGCTCCTCATAAGCGAGGAAGAGCGCAAAGCAGGCATAGTTTATCTGCATGGAAGCGTGTTCCAGAATTTCATCCGTTTCGTAACGGCTCGAATCCACGAAGGACCCCTGCAAGAGATCGTGATCGAATCCAACCAGAAGACGAAGATCGTATTCCTGTATGCGGCCAATGCCAGGGAGTTCGTCAAGTTGAACGAGCAGAAACTCTCCACCACGGGCGTCTCCCGTTTCGGTGCCGGGTACAAAGTGGAATTAGCAGACACAGCGGCCTGGACTGATAACCATTTCATGATGATCCACCCATTTAAGGAACGCCGTCGCCTCACCTTTGCGCGACAGAAGCTGTTCTCGCAGAATCTCACGGCTGCCAAATGGCGGAGGGATATCGCGGAGATTGTGGGGGCGCATAATATTGATTTCCTTTGGGTTTTTAATTCTGGTAATGGTAAGTTATCTTTTCTTTATAACTTGCCACGACACTTTTTTTCTCTGTGTTTGTCAGACGAGTAGTATACTGATATGGATCCCACAGCCACGGCTGTCTTTACCAGCACGGTTGTTGCCAGAAAGGCCCTGGAGAGATTCAAAAAGTTGAAAGTCTCTCGTGGCAGCGTTTATCAGGGAGTTGATGTTTCTTACTCCAGCGACCCATGCGAGAAGGAGCTGCACCTGACCATCCAGGGGAAAGCTCCTTATCGTGCTTTGGAACTTCCGGCATGTCCATAATTACCCGATGATGAAGGGGGGAAGCCTCACGGGTGTGGAAACTGGTGCGTTGATACGTTCATCTGAAGAATGAAGATATGCAGGTTTGTCATTGCTGCACTAGCCTTTTGAATGCTGGTGAAACCGAATTCAACTTTCGAATTACCGTTACTACTTCAGAATGTTGGTCGATGTCCCTGATCGGATGGTAGGATTTGGTGTTTGGAGTTAGTTCAGTGTTTATTGTCAGTATTGGGAACGTGAGTTTGCAAAACGAAAAGGAAAACAACAGCTTCTAACAAGGGGTTACATTGCGACGGCAGTACCAAGTACAGTACTTTATTTTGAAATTCAATGTGATAACAACGGCAATACCTTTTTACTTTCTCGTTGACGGCCAAAGGGTAGATTTTTATCCAACAACACGATGAGTCATAGAGCCGGAGCTGACCTTACCTTCGAAACAACACAAATTCATTCATGAACCATAGACCATGAATCACACGTGGGACTGACACAAACCCGATGCTTCCGTAAGGGCAGGCGGTACGGTTGAAAGAGTAAGGGATAATATGTGGCCGCCATCCTCCGCCTCCTTGCTTCTGCATACCTCGGATGACATCAGTTTTTGGAGTAGTCTCTGTTTTATCTGCACGTCTGAGCTCTGCTGTCAATCTCCAGATACTCGGGTCCCCAAGTATGCCACAGCCCTACGGAACAAGGGAAGTTGAGCATGAAGAATGAATATCATGGTAGGTCCCCACTAGATGGATATCGCGATATCGCAGTGGGTTTCAAGCAGGTGCGTACTTATCAGTACGAAGCACGGACATGAGAAGCGGGCCCTGCCAAGGATATCCCATTGACAAGTCGCTTATTCTGACCTGCAAATAATAGGAGATCCCAGGATATGCCCAAAAACCTGCGAGAAGAATCCAGGGCATACTCCGTACAGCACAGAGTCAATCATGACCGGAATGGACGGATGATCATGCGCCGACAGAAGGTATGGCCAATTAAAGCAAACAAAGCCGAGTGAACATTCGAGCATCGTCCGACGAAACGAAAGGCAGACCGGAGAAGCGGCGCTCGGGATCAAAAAGCTAAGTTAGGGGCATCGGGCTGTTGGAGAATTTCTGCACCTATCGCCATGATCATGCGCCCCCCGACTAAGAATAGTATCCAATTTGATGTCTCTCTCCAGGGTGCTGCCTTGATTTTCCAACTGCCATGATCCCCTTCTTTGTCTGCATAGTGTCTGAAATCTGTCTCACCCCTTCTCTGGCCACCGGAATCACACGGTAACGGATGGGCCCTGAACTGGCAATAATAGCGAGGTCCATTAGCTGATACCGTTAGCATTGCCCTACCGGACCCCATGGTTCGTGGGAATTGAGTCCGTGGCCGCCGCCGTTCTCGAATTTCCGGACGTTGAATTCTCGTGGATGCTAATTTCAGAACCGTCAACAGGTCAGCCACTCAAATGGAGGCTCTGCGCAGGACATCCCCGGGTGTGAGTCCGTTGAACCATAAACCGCGTAGCGAGATGCCCCCGGTCTTTGATGTTCGCTAGCGATGGTCATGGATGCAGAAATGATCCTACCGCGGTGCTTCTAGCGCTATGGAGACTCTGCTGTAAGTGGTTTCCCGACTAGCCGAAGATGTTCAGCGCTCACTCAAGAAGGGCCAATAATCTAGCAATCCATACCAGAACAGGAAGTGAATCGGTTTTGACTCTTGGAAACTGGGGGCGAACGGCGTGAATCTCCACACGGTCTAAGCACCACTCCCTAACTAGGCCATTTACATATATTACTTCTGGTTTCGCTTTCCCCTCGTTTTATTTCGTCTCTTCTTTTGCCAGCTCTGTCAACTTCAGAGGAACCAGGCACCTACACTCGCTCCTGTCTGATTGCGGCCTTTCACCTCGCGGCGTCCTCTCGTTGTCCTGCCGGCGTCTCTCGTTCAAGCCGTTTCAATCATTATTCACCCGTTTAATAGTTAAAACCCCCCTATTCCAAACACCTAGGAGCCAAACGTGGTGCCCTTTTTTTTATCAGTACTTTCTTCCTTATATATACGCGCGCGCAAGATACCCTTTTTATCAGAATGGTCCACTTTACCACAACGCTCCTGCTGGGTGCTCTGTCCGCCTCTGCAGTGTTGGCCGATACGATCTCATGCAGCCCGGATAACAAATGTCCGTCGGATACGCCTTGCTGTTCGCGTGAGTAGCAGATTCGAGTTGGTTCAGTATATGAGCTAATGGTTGTTTTCTGCATGTAGAGTATGGTGAGTGTGGAACGGGCGCCTACTGTCTGGGTGGATGTGACCCTCTCTCCTCTACCTCGCTCGACTCTTGCGCCCCCGCGCCTATCTGTCAGAGCAAGACCTACACGTTCGACAACCTGGATAGTGTCGAAGCAAACACCAAGTACTTGGGTGACGCCAGCAAGGCCGACTGGGTCTCCAGTGGCCAGCCTCTGTCAAGTAATGGCTCGTTGATTCTGACCATGGCTCCGAAGACCGTCGGTACTCTGCTTGCCAACAATCACTACATGTGGTATGGTAAGGTCAGCGCTAAGTTGAAGACCAGCCGCGGCAAGGGTGTCGTGACAGCTTTCATTCTTCTGTCAGACGTCAAGGATGAAATCGACTATGAGTTCGTCGGCGCCGATCTCCAGACTGCGCAGACCAACTACTACTTCCAGGGCATTACGGACTGTAAGACCCCCCACAGCCTACTTCGGGAAAGAGGCCTTATTGATTTAATTTCGCAGACGATAATGGGGTCAACGCTTCTGCTACTGACACTTTTGATGACTGGCACACTTACGAAATCGACTGGACTCCCGATGCGATCACCTGGTCCATCGACGGCGTGGCCAAACGGGTCAAGAACAAGTCGGAGACCTGGAATGCTACTGCCAACCGTTACCAGTTCCCGCAGACCCCTGCTAGAGTGCAGCTGTCGCTCTGGCCCGGTGGTCTGAGCACTAACGCTGCTGGCACCATCGCCTGGGCTGGTGGTGAGATCGACTGGGACGGCGAGGACGTCCAGAAGCATGGTTACTACTACGCTTTGTTCGACGAGGTCACCATGGAGTGCTACGATCCTCCTTCCGGAGCCAACATCCAGGGTAATGCCTCGTACATCTACACCAGCTATGCGGGTACGAATAACACGGTGGAGATCACCAACAAGACTACGGTTCTGAGCTCCTTCGAGGCTACCGGTACCAACATGACTGCGGGTGCTGCTTCTGCATCTTCGACCGCCAGCGGTGACAACACTGTCCCTGGCGTCAGGGGTGGCTCTGGAGCGGCGGCGGATAGCTCGAGCAGTAGCTCTGGAACGACTTCTAGTTCTGGATCTTCCTCGACTGGCTTTTCCCAGGGTACCTCCAGCGGTGCTGGACCCCAGACCGAACGGGTGCTGAAAGGCTCCCTATTCGCAGTCCTTGTTGCTGTTGTCGGTCTGGTTGCGATATAAATCGTACTTCTGCATGTTTGGGGTTCTGGTTACTCTTTCATGGACAAATTTTTAGAATGGGGGTTGGTTGTCACTCCTTATTCAAAATCTATCGGGCAATATACTCCCCACGCTTGGTGCGTTCGAGTGTTTTCTAGTACATTTTTAATATCCCGGTAATCAGTTACGTCTCAAGATGTCATAATCGAATGAAGCCTTGAATACAGGGGCCGCTTAATTTGCGTTCTCTTCTCCTCCTTAGTATGATGTAATGTCAGTTCCTACCGGTGACTTGAATTTTTTTTCTTTCTCTCTCCAAAGCATGGTAAGCCTGCAACTTGACCTACTCCATAAAAAGGTCTTAACAGCACCGCCAAGCTCTGAGCCGCCTGATACACGGGAGAACACAGGGGATACAGTAGCCAATCTGAAGGCGGCTAGTTACATACCCCAGAAACTTAGAGGAACTAGTGAGGAACAGCCTACTATCTGATTCTGTAATAGTGTTAACCATTCTAGTCAAATATTATGCATCGGCCATGTGAAAACTTCTAGGCATCCTGGAACTTCTCAGCCATCAGGTGACTTGGTACACCACAGAACAGGTATTAGGTATCTATCCAGGCTTTGCAACTCCCTGTGAATTTCGCCTTGAAGGAGCTTAATCATGAGCATGAATGGAAAAATCAACTATCTCCAATGAAGTACTCACTCACATCCAAGCTGGACCGTTAGATGTGGAGGTACCGGCATCTTGCAGCAAACTGTGTGCAAGGATCCGTGAACACTCCATCCTTCCAACCCATATTCCCTGTCCGGAAATACCGTTGAAAAACTGCACATAATTATGCTGTCATCATCACTAGTTATTCTCGATTATAGCACACAGCTATATACCATTGAACTCTGTCTATGGGTCGCGTTTTGAATGTTTGAATCCCTAGACTATGGTGCCACAACCAGGGCGTCAGTCATTCTTTGTCGTTTGCCCATTTGCATGGATCTTATATGTCAGCGTATGGGGACTCTTCCTGTCTGGTAACACCAATGGCTATCAATCTCTCTAACAAGCTGGGATGACGTGGATACAAGTGATGTGGACCATGAGAGTTCTATGACAATGTGGACAGACAGATCTTGGGGGGTACCATGGGATGGATATTCAACGTCTCTGAAACTCCCCAAAGGGATAGATATCTTGCATACATAACTGCTTCATTCATTATTCTTTTGACTTTTCTGTGAATCATGCTTTTGTGGAAGGAAACATTTTTTTTTCTTTCTATTCAAACTGCTGCTATGACTACATCATTCACTTCATCTGAAAGAGACCTGCTGGCAAACAGCTGGAAAGCTTTTTTTTTTTCTTCCAGACATGGAAGTTGACTGCCTAAGTAAGATCTGGGGATAAAACCCAGGGCGTCGTGCCTGGATCTTCTTCCCCGGTTTTCCATTTTTCCATTTTTCCATTCTTAACTTAACGCCGTTCGTCTTTTCCGCTGTCACAGTCTGATAGATCTGAGATCTCTATTTGACACACGGATAAGATCCGTGTATGCTCCGCAGGGAGGAACAAGAGGCTATTTTGGATGCGTCTTTCCACACGGAGACTTTTCAGATATCGCTGTCCTGGAATAGGAAGAGGGAAACGTTGCAGGAAGACTCTCTATCCTAATCATTCATCTGGCTTACTTCCTCCCTTATACCTTGCGTCTTCTCTCCCATTCTTCTCTTCTGTCTCTACCGACGACGACTCACCAGCTTGTCATCCGATCAAGCCCTTTTTTCATATCTATGTCGAAAAGGCTCGGAAAAGAACCGAGCGTCCCGAGATGTGTACATACCGCGGCATCACACACCGCGGCTGTGGACACCTCTGCTTCAAGCTCATCGACTTCTGCCCCCCCGTCTATACTGAACTCTTCCGGATCAACGACCCATATCAACGGGAAATGTACGCGCTTCCGTTCAACCCTCCTGACTGTCGACCGCGGTTGGGTGTTAATACGGTCGAGTTCGAACCCTCTGACTGCCCCTATTGTCCGGATTGTCTTGATGCTATCATGAGGGGTGGTCGCGGCTTTAGGTATGGACGGAGTGCTTGAGAATGGCATAGAATCCTCATTTCTGGGATGGCGTTGGGTGAGAGGCGTTTGGTGGACTTGGATCATGGCAATGAGAAAATGTTAGAATGTGAAGAAAAAAAAAGTTTCATAACAGTTTGCAGGATTGAAAAGCGGATTAGGGGTGGTGTTTTCTTCTCCTGTACATTACATGAATCGTGGGTGATGGGATATGGCTTCAATATTCTGAACAAGACCTATCACGACATACTGCTACTGGATAGATAAGAGACACCTGAAATTTCAACTCATGATATACCAATTTGCACTTCCATGACCTAAGAAAAAAAGAAACTCCCTTTCCTATGCAATAGACAATATCCACTATGCACTCCAACATCGAAAGAAGCAATGTCATACGCTCAACTGAGAGGAAAGCGACGAGAACTATCACGAGAGGACAATACGCACAAATCGACTGAGTGAACTAGACGACCAAAAGGGGGAAAAACACCTAGCTAAAATCATGTCTAATGAATCGCGCCACATCCACAGCTGCGTTCGCCGATGGGAGCAATCTCATCATCCGCACCGGCGTCTGCGGAGCGTTTTCTGAAGTCGCCGTGGTAGGTGTCGAGACCGTCGGTTCGGACGTGCTCTCCCAGAGGGTTGCCCATCCAGGACCATCTCTCTGCGCTATCGGCGGAGGAGGAGTAATACTCACTGCTCTGGAGTTTCTTGGTCACGGCCTCGACGTCGACATCGAGGTAGTTGGATAGGAAATGGCCTATTTCGATGTTTTCGTGATTGCCGACAAGTGGCCAGGCGTCCTTGCTGGAGGAGGCGTAGATGTTCACGTCGACGCCTGGGAATATGTTAGTTGTCATTCCGGTGTCTTCAAACAAGGGGGTCGCGTAGACTTACCAGAGTGACCGTGGGTAGACCAACCGATCTGCGCCCGTCGACTGATGATATCGGCAAACACGTAGCTAGCGGGCCATCCTACCTGCGCATCGATTAGAGCGTCGACCTCCTCGTCAGTAGCGTCGGTGATTCCTAGCCCCTTCCACAGAAATTCCTCACGGATATAGGCACGCTGGGTCAATCTGTTCCTCTTCACGCCGTCGTTAAGATACTCGTTGAGCTTGGCGTGCAGGTACTCAGAGGAGTGACTGGCGTTGGCCAGTACACCTGGAAGCCACAAGTACTCAGGGTAAGACTTGTGCAGCTGTCTTGCTGCAGCAACACCGCCGGTCTCGTGGTCAGAAGTGCTGATCACCACACCGGGGGTCGGATCATTCTCCAGGAATTCCAGGACCGCAGCGAAGGCCTTGTCATAAGCGAGGACTTCGTGCACCTGCGCAGCTGGGTCATTTCCATGTCCAGCGTGGTCAATACGAGAACCTTCGATCATAATGAAGAATCCGGTATCACTGTCCTTGGTTGCATCACTGAGCGCCTTGAGGGCAGTGCGAGTCATCTCCTCCAAAGAGGGATACACATCGTTGGCTTGGCGGCGGTCAATCTCGTAAGGGATATCCTTCTCCGCAAAGAGACCCAGAAGAGGCAACTTGGCTTCGGACCCCCCATTCAATGCGTCGAATTCGTCCCTGGTCTGGATATAGTTGAAACCTCCCTTCTCAGCGTATTCGATCAGATCTCGGTCATCGCCACGGCAGCTGCCTTCGGTCGAGTTTGGCAGAAAGTGGCAGCGTCCACCTCCAAAGAGGAGATCCACAGTCTTTCCCAGAGGGTGATCGCCAATCTCCTGCGCAGCAATAATATCTTCGTAAGCTCGTAGATTGGCGTGGGAAGCAAAGCAGGCCGGCGTGGCATCCGTAATCCGCGTCGTCACGACCAACCCAGTCTTGTATCCCTTCAGTGCGGCTGCTTCAAGAACCGTACCACAAGGCGAGTGATCTGGGAGAACAGAGATAGCTCCATTGTAACTCTTGAAGCCACACGAGAACGCTGTAGCCCCGGCCGCAGAGTCGGTCACCAAGCTCGAGCTCGACCTTGTCCTTGAGGTACCAATATGGTGACGATCCAACACAAGAGTATCATCTATGGGTAATCCTTCAACCAGCTGCCTCCAGCTCCTAGTCATCTCGAGACTGGTCGGGCCCATTCCGTCCGATACCATGAAGATCAGATTCCGTTTACCCGTCGGCTTACCGCCAGGGCCCCACGACGGTTGTGTATCCTGCTTGTTGGTCGCTTCATGCTGAAGGAAGACGGAAAGAACAATAACAGCAGCAGTGGCCACTAAAGCCCAAGTGAAAAGACCGATCTCTCGCAGAGCCCATCCCCGGTGTTGCTGACCGCGGTTTGTCCGTTGGCCGGTCAAGAGAGCATCTTCCTCCTCTTCGTGACGGATGGATGATGCTTCGGATGATGGGCGTGGAGCCAACAGCGGCTCCTGGCGCGCCATCTTTCAAAAAGACGGTAAACAAGGGTGAGAATAATAACAAAAGGAACGAGTAGAGTATGTCGATCAGGAAGAGGAGAGGCATGGACGGAGCTGGAGTTGTTTTGGCATGGGGTTCACTGGCGGCTTGGCAACTATTGAATACCCATACGTCAGTCACTTCGATCCCCGGAGGTCTGGGGAAACCAGATGTCCTGAGTATAATATACTCCGCATTTCCAGGATATATTTGGTTCTCAATTGACTTTCTCCGTAAAATAGGTATAACCCCTGAGACTAGGGTTCCATCCAATAAGATAGCCCCCAGCTAGATGAGATGAGACATACATAATAGTACAGCACTAGAGATACAAATTACGAAAGGGGCGTTTGACAACACATGTACATCCATCATAAACATAGACCCAGAAGCTGACACCTCCCGTTCTTTGACGAAACGTACGAACGCAGTAGTTGTACTCTCATCGCGACCTCCATCCGATCGGTATCATAGCTGCCGCAACCTCAGTAACACCACGCTCGGTTGCCAGAAGATTGAACTGCGCAGCGGCATTCCTAGTATCCTGCACTTCGACTCGAATACCCAACGAGTTGATATGTTTTCTCGTCTCGGGAGACAGCGGTGCCATCTGACCTCCGACACCGAGGATGAGTAGATCTATAGACGGATCGTAGTTTGTCAGTTATAGATGAAAAGACAATTAGTAACGAAGGAGGCTCAAACGTACCAGGCCTCGGCCACACCAGGCTGAACAATCCCCACGCCTCTTCCGGGACCTCAAACTGGCCTTTCGCATTGAGCATCATTGCCTTATTCCCCCCCTTGTCATCGTATGCTTCCCACGGCCGCCAGGAGAAAGCTTCTCCGCCGACGAGCAGCACACCATCACCCCCGGTGATCTTGACCCCATTATCCAGGTGGAACCCATCATCCAGACAAGCATCAATAGCCGTACTAGGAGCAGGTATGTTTCCAAAGACATCAAGCGCTCCGAAGTCAGTCTGAGTCTCTTCAGACGAGCGAGGGCCGCGATCGCGATTCTGAGGTTTCGCAGGTTGAATACGAGGAACGATCCGCGCTGGACGACGGGCTGTATTGCTATCGTAGCGGCGTGGAATGATGGATCCAAGAGATCGATAGCTCGAGCTCCTGAAAGCGGCATGAGACGTATTCCGACTGCAGGTGGTCGCGGCTCCTGTCGAAATAGAAGCGCGCAGGGCGCGCAGAAGCTGCGGCGACGGAGGGTGCATTTGGGCTGCGTATCTTGTATTGCCCTAGACAAAATATAGAAAGGGTACAAGGCTTCAGGAGCAGAGAGATAAATGTGATTGATGTGTTTCTTGTGTTCAACCACCCATTGGTAATGGACTGAAGTTATGTGGTTTGCCGGCGCGAAAGACCGCGGGAAAAACTCCGCCTTTTAGTGGAACTCGACGTCAAAGGATACTGTACATCATCTCAACACAATTACTTTATACGAGACCATTGAGGCTATGTATATATCTACGTTGCGCTCTACAGAGGTGGAAGTCAAAAGGAATTGTATGAAATATGTTTTTTTATTCTTTTTTTTGCTTTGGTTCATTGCTGAGATGCCCAGCGGAAAATGTCCACCGAGTCTATCTTGTACATATTATTCTATCTCCGCCATCCCCTTCGTAAACAAGCATTATTAATTTTTAGTATTAGTAAGGTAAGGACTCGACCGCTAGAAAGCAAGTCGTAGCGCCCCAGTGCCGCGAAAAGAGCCATGGAAAATGAGCATCTCTCGTACAAGTCGTAATGTGGTTCAGAATGTCGTAAGAAATGCACCAGGCAGGTTTATTTCGAAAGCAAACCCGAAAGGTCTCTATCACCGGGTGTCAGGCGTGAAAATAGTCCCATGATGAGCCTGCCATTGTGTCCCGTTTGCCGGGCATTCTCAGGCAGCACCGATTCCAGAGTTGCGAATCCACTGAGACAGACCTATAATGAGGCAATCTTGTGCAACTCGCCCTCAAAGTCAATGGCCTTGCGGCCTCTGCACATCTTTATTCTGGGCTTCACCTGCTGGACGCACATCGCCCTCACGACCACCTGGGGCCTGGGCAGCGCCGTTGCGTTCCTCGTCAGACTGACTGGAGCTATCATCGCCGGTGGTTGACGCACTACGAAGACGTTGCGCGCGGTCCTGTAAGACCTGCGCTTCAGCAGCCGCCTTCTGGGCACGGATCTGTTTGCGCCACATGCTCGCATAGCGGCCCTTCATAGAGAGAAGCTGGTCATGTGTTCCACTCTCAACCACTTGGCCGTCATGGAGGACAAGGATTTGATCCGCGGTGGTGATGGTGCTCAGACGATGGGCAATGACCAACATGGTGCGTCCGCGCGACAGAGTGGACAGCGCGCCTTGGATGTGCTCCTCCGTCTCCGTGTCAAGCGCAGCCGTCGCCTCATCAAGAAGAATAATCCGGGGATTCTTAAGGATGGTTCGAGCAATGGCAACCCGTTGCTTTTCGCCTCCGCTAAGGCGGAGACCACGCTCTCCGACCTTCGTCTGGTAACCATCCGGAAACGACAAGATCTTGTCATGAATGCTAGCGGCCCGGCACGCCTGGTAGACATCGTCATCGCTCGCGTTTGGGTTGGCATACTTCAGGTTGTACATCAAGGTCTCGTTGAAAAGAACAGTATCCTGCGGTACGACACCAATGTGGCGGCGAAGAGAGTCAATCGTTATGCTCTTGACGTCCTGACCGTCGACTAAAATGCGTCCTCTACTGGAATTGTAGAAACGGTAAAGCAAGCGGAATACGGTGGATTTTCCACCCCCCGACTCTCCAACGAGAGCAGTAGTGGTTCCAGGAGCACAGCGAAACGTCAGACCATTCAAGGCGGGTTTCCGCGTATCATATGAAAAGTCGACATTTTCGAATGAGATGTCGCCCTTACAAACAGGCATGGGGGTCGCTGAAGGGCTATCCACCACAGTCGGCTGTTCTCTGAATAGTTCGAGCATCCGTTCTGAATTGATCAATGCTGACTGAATCGATCGATAGAAAGTGCCGAAGAAATTTAACGGTCCCTGTAACTGGGCCATATAAGTCAAAAGCGTGACGAATTGTCCCACTTTTCGCTGACCGATGGAGACCTGATAAGCGGCAATGAAACAGGTTATTAGCAAGCCCAGCATGAAGACGGTATTCTGACAGGTGTTCATCAGAGTTAGTGAAAACAGAACATGGTATTCGGCCTTCTGGAAGTCCTTAACAGCCCCACGGTATCTGTCGAATTCGTATTGTTCCGCGTTGAAATATTTGACGGTCTCATACGAGACCATGGAGTCGTTTCTGGCGATTGACTAGTCAGTATTGTTTGGAGAGGATTTTGCGGGCTCTGTGGGGGCACCTACTTGACAGCATCCTCTTGCCTCGAGGCATTAACCATCTGCCTCCGGATTTCGGCTCGCCACTGAGCCATTCGGACTGTCACATATAGATAGCAGAATGTGACGATGGCGACGACCAATGCGTAGTAAGCGTCGAAGGCAATGAGGAAATAGCCAATCGCGACACAAAGATCGATCAGCATAGGAACGACCTGGAAGGTGACCTGCTCGAGGAAGGTATTGATGGAGTTTCCCTTTGAAAGGGCCGACAGGACTTCTCCCGTCTTCTTACTGAGGTGGAAATCAAGGCTCAGACCGTGGACATGCTCGAAAGCAGCCGTGGAGAGCTCCATGTAGGAATATTGTCCGACGGGAATCCAGAGACTAGAGCGGAGTGATCCGATGAGACCTTGACTTCCCTGGAGCCATCTAAAGAGAATGTACATGCAAATCTCAAACCAGGGGACCCGGAATTCGCCGCCCTCTTCCCTCGAAAGGATGTCGGTGATGACACCCACTTGGTAGGGGACCAGAACGTTGACGACACGCAGAAGGAGGATTAACCCAAAACAGACCACCACGACAATCTGTAAGCGTCGGGACTTAGATGGCCAGAGGTACGGGAAGAACAAGGAGTATCCACTGAGATACTCCCACCAACTGGTAGACGGGATAGTTGTCGGACGCACCCAAGGGTCTGCTGGTTTGGAAGCACTCTGGTTACCATTGGCTTGTGTCGATCCGTAATGATCCGTCGCCGCACCACTTTCTGCCGCAGAATGATTAAGCAATCCGGTTGTCTCACCAGGCGCATTTGCCAGAGCGGAAGCTGCTTTCCGTCCATGAACACCCGGACCCGTGGAGTTGAGAGCGTAGGTCAGGACAAGGGCCAGCAAGATGAGAATGCGCACGACACTGGATGCCACTTGCATGGACTCCCATAGAGTAATGCCTCTCCTGAGAGGACCGCCGTTTGGATCTCCCACCACCGGCTCATGATGAGGAGTCGTATAGATGGACAAGGAGACACCGAGAATGGCTAGTTCCAGCAGGATTGCCACTGCCCATGGCACCAGCTGCGCAAATGTTGGCGCTGGTTTTGTATCCAGCAGGGAGACGAGAATGACCGCATAGACAAAGAATGAACCGACAATGTAGATCTAGACAGAGGTTAGATCCTACTTCAAGATGTGGATGTCGACCCGCGATACTTACCACAAACGACTGACCACACCACCAATGTTGATAACGATAGATGATCACGTGGGTCATGGTAATCGCAGCATCCGCGACGAAGGTGACCAGGACCGCGACGTTCAACCATTTGAACAGCAGCTGAGTCCGCGGCGTAAATGATCGAGGTTCTTTGATCACCACCATCGTACTCCTCGTCCGCTTGGGAAGGGGCCTGCCACCAGGCCCAGTTGTCACGGTGCTACCATTTGTAGAAAGACGCTTAGCCGACCCCACAGAGCTCACAACGAAGGAGGCGACGAAAAGAATGAGCAGAACAATCGGCGTTCCGATGTGTAAATATGCGAGAAGCTCACGGGCCGTATGATGAGACACCGCCGGCAGAAAGCCGTCCGTTGTCGTAATTGAACCCATGGTCAATTCCTCCACACAGTTCCACGGAATCAGACGGTAATCTTCGTTTCCATGACACGACGCGAACCGGATTTGCACAGGGAAGGAGATGGGAATCGAGATGCTCCAATCGGAAAAGACTGTCACAGCACTGATAACGTTTCCTGGTGACCTGAGACAAGACAATTCTGATCCCGTTGGTATTAGACACTGTCGACGGAACGAACGGGCGCAAAGTACACTGGTTAGATGAATAGGTAGTTACACAGAAAAGAAGATCAACGAGGGACGTGTCTCGGCCTCGTGTGTACGGCAGAAATGAAGGAACACCGGAGAAAAGGTTGTTTAGAGAAGATCACACGGAGTAGGCGTACGCACGCGGAAGAGATCCGTTCAGACGATAGAGAGAATTCGCTGTGGCTCAGCAGGCGATACCGTCCGCCGGCAGGAACGGAGATGGATTCTATCACCCGATCACGACCCTTGAAGATGGTACAGAAGGAATGAATACCAGATAGAAATGAAGAAGGAGGAAGAAAAAAAAAAGACTGTGAAAGCGCCCTAGAGCTTCCGGGAGGTTAGGTAGGATTCGATAGATAATAAGACGGACCCGGTGTTCCAGATGCCCAAGCAAGTAGCCAAGCTAAAACTACTGGCGGGGATCAATCAAGCTTGGTACTGGCTGCCGAGCTTCCTTGTTGGCAACACGAGAGAGACTGCTAAAGCGATCGACTAGATGCCAGAGATACAGGGCTGAAAAGAGATTGACGGGGAGATGGGATCGGACAGGGATCTCACACAGCAGTGATGACAACTGATGAGAGAAGTTTTGCTGAAAGAAAAAACAGAAACAAGAAAAAGAATGAAATTCACAGGAGAGTGAGGATCCTCAACAGTAACAGCGGTGGCCAAAAAGCTGTGAGCGGTGAAGCCAATTAAGACGGCAGAATCCATAAGGAGAGCAATTGAATTGGAGCCAGATCGTCGGAGAGAACCCAGTGAGTGAACTAGTGTGTGAACTAGTAACCATCACAGGAACTGCCTCAAGTTAGACTAGTTAGAACTCACACATCTTCTGCATCAATATTGGAAAGGTGCACAGAAGATCAGGAAATATCTCCGTCTATCTCGATTGCTGTCTCGACTCTAGTGCTTCTTCCATCATCAAGGGGGGCAAAGGATCCTTTTACTTCAGCTCAGACCTCTTCAGAATCATTCTTCAGCAACAAATAGACGGCATATTCAGGTTACTATCTTCCCGGACCCGTGGGACCTAACCTCGAAGCGTCCCTGGAAGGCCAAAACGATAATTACAAGCTGAACTGGAACATCGACGACATCACCAGTCCACTCGTCCCACCTTGACGCGCGCACTGTCAGCCCCAAGTGATCCAGGTCGATAATTGATACTGGTGAACTAACGCGGTGGTCGATCCGATCTACCTGCCCGACCAACCGATTTGGTTCTCGTGTAGCCTTTCTGACTTTCTGTCCACCGCGGCGGGTCACAGCAAGCACAAAAAGTTCCGGTCTGCGCGCTTCTTCGTGGCTGGATCGTAGCGACGGTCGAACAAGATCCATCATTCTCCTGCTGCTCCTGACTGCCGTCTGCAGATCAGTGCATCATCCATCGCCCGGCGCCCGCTGCACTTCTTCCTGCCTGACCGATCTATCCCTCTCAGGGATGCGCTGAAGCACTGGCTCTGTTGCTCGTGGTCCTGCCCTGTCGCAACTGTCCAACTGCTATTCCGGTCTACTCCAAGTCCCTGCGGGATTGGTCGTGGGCCACCTCAAAGACTGCAGACAGAGTCTCACGCAAGGCCTCGGTGGAAACTTCCCGTCAACTTGGTCGGGCTCCAAGCGCTTTGAGTTGGGGGAATAGTAGCCGTCGTGCCCGGCGACTTCTAAACATAGCCATCACGCGTGCTTGCCACCTTACGGTGGATGGCCACTCGACTGTCTGCAACGAGCTCCGCCCCAGCCCTCGTCTCGCCTTGACAACAGGCGATGGAGCGCCCATGCTGGTTGGGTTGCTCAACCTCGACCTGAGCTCATCATGGCTGATCCGTCGCGATTCCACTCCCGGTCAGCTTCCGCGGCTCCTCCGCCGCCGCCGCCGCCTCCCCCAGCACCGCCGCTGCAGCAGAATCAGAGGTATACCAACAGAGCTACGAGCGCTTTGGCTCGATTTGCCCAGCCATTTCTGTCTGGTTCAAGACCTCCCAGTCCGTATCACACAGGCCGGGATGAGCCGTCACCCAGTACACGCCCCGCGCGGGCCAAATCACTGTAAGGCTTCCCCACCATAACAGGGCCTGCTGCTTCTATGCATCGAGGTCCATGCCGCTCAGACTGTGAAGAAAAAAAGTAGGAAAACTAATTAATGAGACAGGCCGGGTGCCTCACAGACAATTACCCATAAGACTGGGCTTTCAGTCACTTCGTTAGATATATCTCCTCAGAGGACGCATGCAGTGCTTGCCGGCCGGGAGATCTTGAAGACGATTCGCGTCTCCCCTGACGGATGTTTCGAGGAGCTGGATATTCGAAAGGCAATTGTCAACTCGTCCGCCCAGCAAAATTCCGCTGCACTCTCCGCCAGATACAAGGATCAGCTTTCCGTGAAGGACGTAAAGTGGTCTCATGGTGAGTATGACAAGATCATTGCAACAGCCGTGGCCAATGGGCGCATTTTCGTCTATGACTTGCAGCGTCCGACTCTGGAGCTTGCCCGCTTTCAAGGCCACAGTCGTCAGGTTCATAAGCTGGCATTCAATCCCCACCTGCCCGCGTGGCTACTTTCCGGCAGCCAAGATGCTACCATCCGAATGTGGGATTTACGCATGGCATCTGGGGAGCGCGGGGTAGCCACATGCAGCAGTAAAGAGCGGTACAACGGGAACAGCGACGCTGTGCGTGACATCCGATGGTCTCCTACCGACGGAGTCATGTTCGCAACGGCTACGGACAGCGGAGCCATTCAACTTTGGGATGCTCGAAAAGCAAATGCCCCGCTTATGAAAATCGCTGCTCATGACAAGCCATGCTTCTCGGTCGATTGGCATCCAGACGGAAGGCACTTGGTCAGCGGTGGTACTGACAAGCAGGTGAAAGTCTGGGACTTCTCGTCATCTGCGGAACGCAGACAAAAACCTACCTTTCAGTTCCGGACACCACAGGCGGTGGTCAACGTAAGATGGCGGCCACCGTATTGGATATCAGAATCTCAAGGGCCGGGCGATTGGCAGACCACTCAGCTTGTAACCTCTTACGATAAGGAAGACCCGCGTATTCACCTCTGGGATCTTCGCCGGCCGCATATTCCGTTTCGCGAGTTTGATAGATACAGCATTACAGCCGCGGATCTTCTCTGGCGTTCAAAGGATCTGCTATGGACTGTTGGAGAGGCCGGAATTTTCACTCAAACTGATATTAGATACGCACCGCAGATGGTCAGCCAGCGTCCGATGTGCTCCGTAGGCTGGAGTCCTAACGGGGAGGTGCTCACATTTGCTCAGAAGCGTCCACGGAGGCGCCCGCTAGGTGTTGACGCGGCGGAATTTTTGGATGTTCGAGAAGAGCACAGCAGTAGCGGTGAGAAGATCACAAGCCAAAGCTTGACTGATGACAGCCTTGATGAATCTGCAGCCCCCGCTCCTGTCCGTAAAAGACACAGTATAGCTGTCAGCAAGAGAGGATCGAAGTCGGTGAGCCACACTCCGCCTACGGCAGACGATAACCCCGAGCTCTTATCCCTAGAGAAGTCTCTATCGAGGAATAAGACCGTGGAGCCATGTCAGCTTGGAGTAGTTGGGCGTGTACCTGGTGTCACCGTCAACCCAGAGCTGTTTCGGTATCTGGCCGAGCACTACTCACCTCTGATAGACGAGCCTGATGATAGCCGGGTGCATGAGAATGCCCTGGGAGCTTTGTTAAAGGCTTTTGATCACAACGCGGAGCAGGCGGAGAGTGTGTCTCTACTAAAGCTGGCTCAGACATGGAGGATCGTGAAATATGCCGTCGTCCAGGAGCTTCAGCTGAGAGCACAAAGGCAAGAAAAATTACATGAAAAACAGAACAGCAATGCACATAACCGACTGTCAGGAGATGGAGCAGTTGCCGAAAGGCCCCGGAAGTCTGAAGAAGGAAGGCCTGATAAAGTGAAAAGTCGGTTGTTCAAAGGTGTGTTAGAAATAGGAGGCCACATGGGAGTCATCCCAGACGCCGAGAGCACATCCAACATGACCACGCCTCTCGCACAACCACTACCTGACTCTCCCCCTGGCGATCAGAGCAGCTCCAGCCCACGGCTTCTTCCGCTGGAGGATGGGTTTGTGGATCTGCAGCCACTTCCGCCATCCATTATAAGTTCAAACCATGGGACTATTTCTTCTTCTAACGAGCTTGCAATCTCCGATATTGACGTGCATCCTGGGGCAGGGTTTCAGCATCAGCAATCACAGTCCGGTGAGGATGTTCAGATATCTTCCAGTAGTCCACCATCTGGTCAGCTGCGCGAGCCAGCCGTCCAAGAGACATATGGTGATCAAAGATCAGCACCTCGTGCCATTGCTGGTCGGGCCGATTGGCACCTTCAAAGTCCTGGGGAGTATGGCAAAGGAGCATCAGAGGAAGACTACGATCAGAAGATGGAAGATAAAAGAGCAGCCATCCGCGATTACAAACTGCCCCCTAAGAAGGTTATCACATATGACCCGCCTGTAGGGGAGTTCAGCAAGCAGCCTCAGCCGACTCATTTCTTCCACCACGACTCTTCTGACAGTTTCCCCATGTTCTCGGCTTCAACTGACAGTTCGCATCGTGCGAAGTCAATAGGTGCCTCATTCTCCCCTCAGCTGAGACCGCGACAGACAGAAAGCGGAGAATGGGATACTGAGGATGCTGAGAATCAGAGCGTCCGGGAACGTGAAGCGCAAGTGGACTCTGCTATGGATTCCCCTTCAGAGCAGGACAAAGACGAATCTCCGCCGAACATGTCGTTCGATGAGTCGATCTCCGATGCCCACATTGTTCACCTTGAACGTCCATCGAGCCCGCTACCGCTGCGAGTAGAGTCAAATGGCCTAAACGGCGTTAAGCAAGAGCCGTCGATTCAGACCAACGGCACCTCAACCGCAGTGAAAGGAACTGTACATCCCGCGGATTCTCGCAGTATACATGGCTCTAGCCTACCGTCCATTCCCATGTCTCCAGAATTGACGGGAACTAAACCCTGGAGTGCCCAAGCGATACTGAGGGAAGCGATCCGATATTATCACAGCAGCACTCCTGTCGACGTTCAGTCCGCAGCTCATCTCCTCCATAAGATGCATATCCTCTTCTATGCTTGTGAGAAGATCCTTCCCTACGAGGAATGTGAGTTGATTTTCAAGACTTATAATGAACACCTTCTGCGGCAATCCATGTATGTTGAAGCAGCTGAGCTTCGATTGATGTGCGTGCCAACATATCCGGCCGTCTACGACTACTCTCAATCTGACACGTTCATCAACGTATACTGCTACACCTGCAAGAGACCATACGAGAATCCTAAACGGGATAATCGTCGCTGTTATCGTTGTCAGACTCCGCAGGAACCCTGCTCGATTTGCATGAGTCTGGATCCTCCGCCAGAGTGGACAGTGCCACCTCCTGGGTCGCTGACGTTATCTACAGACGTTGGTGAGGATGATGGGGAATCAGCCGCTAGTCCCGCCAGTTCATTTTCTTCCATGACGGAACCCATACCTGCGTCTGAATTGGAGCAGCTCGATCACACCGTTCCTGAATCATACACATCTCCACGGCCCTTTGGCTCCGCGTTATGGACCTGGTGCCAAGGGTGCGGCCATGGCGGCCACCTGGCCTGCATGACCACATGGTTAAAAGATGTCTCCATCAGTGAAGGCGGCTGCGCCACGCCCGGCTGTCTACACGACTGCGGGCCCGGTCCACGTCGCGAGCAAAACCGCTCCCAACTCGAGGACTCCAAACGTCTCTCTGCTGGTAGAAAGGGCAACGTCGGTTTCGTCAGACATGATTCCTGGACCACCAGCGAAAGCAAAGCCGTCCAAAATGTCAGGAGCATGCTGGGTGCCACCGCTTCCACCAGCGGAGCAAGCACCGTAACTGGCTCAACTTCAACGGGCATGATGTCCCCGAAGAAAGTAAGGCTGGTCACACCCCGTGAGCAGGGCAAACGGAGAAGTAGCACAGTAGGCAGTGGCAGCAGCGCCTTTGGCAACAGGGATCGAGACGGTTCTTCTGATATACTGTCTCCGGTATCGGAGGCATAACTTGAATGAGGACAAATGGAACTTCATCTGCCCTCATGAAGTTTGTTTTCTTATTTTTTTTTCTTTTTCTCCAATGTTGTTACTATACCCTTTTCTTTGTCTTAGTATTCTTGCATTGCGACTGGATAAGAGGCTGCTAGTGGAGATTTCATTCTGGAGGTGTCTACTGATTCCTGAGCTCATGATACGATATGATTCTTTGGCTTTCAGCACCCACCTTGGAGAGGTGATGACATGCATATCGCTTAATGCTACTGGTAGATAGATGTATGATTAGATTTGTGATATCGATGTACTTTTTTCCTTCTGGCTCAGGTGCCATCAAACTGAATAGTTCCAAGTATAGATATAGAACAAGTGGTATAGTGATCGTCCTTTGTCTCCAAAAGCTGTTTGTTATGGGATTGAATACATGCACGTCTACTAAGAGCCGGGATTGGAAGATGGTAGAAAGGAAAGGAGATCAGAACTTCCTCTTCTTCTTCGCGGGAGCCTTACTCTTTGCCTCTAACTCCCTCTTTAACTGCTCGCGTTTCATATTTGCCTTCTCCTGAGCTGTGAGTTCACGTTCTGGTTCCTTCTCCTCCTCTTTTACTCTCGGGGGAGCCGCTGGAGAAGAAGACCGAGACAGAGCCCCAGCTCTCGATGGAGCAGACACTTTGTCTAACTCGTCTTCCGCCTCGGATGCGGTTGACTCTGCTGCAGACGCGGGGACATCATGCGCGGGTCGAGAAGGGATGGTCTTGTTGCGGGCAGCGCCGCCGATCATGCCCAATTTGCCGCGAGGTTTGGGCTTTTCTGGTGGAGAAGATGGTGATGGAGATGGAGAAGGTGCTTTTGCTTTCTTCCCGCCTATCACTCCCAGTCCGCGAGGGGGTTTCGAAACCGGTGCTTTTTCCACTAGCTGTGGTTTGGGGCTCGGTTGTCGTTTGACGCCTTCTTCGTCCTCTGATGCGGTTTCCTGATCCAGGTCAGGCTCCGGGACAGGAGAAGGCTGTGTGGGCTCTGAAACTTCAGATTCAGTGGGAGATGGAGGGCGTGGAGGAGGCTCTGTCTTCGCGGGCTTTGCACCTCCGATGACTCCGAGTCCCTTGTGCTTTGGCTTCGGTATGGGCTTCTCGGGACTGGGACTGGGAGATGGAGACATAGTAGGTGACTTGCTCCGTGTCTTAGTGAGGGATGGAGATCGTTGTTGCCGGTCCCCCTTTGCACGCTTTAGATGCGGAGGAGTTTCTTGACGCTAAGGACCAGTCAGTAAAGAGCTCCGGGGAGAGATGAAAGGAAGGAATCATACCTGAAATTCATCATCGCTCTCCTCGTGATCTTTGGTCTTCCTTTCCTTGCTAACCTTCTTTGCCAACTTCTCCTCAGTCTTGGGGCTTTTCTTTTTCTCTCCTCGTGGCTCTGGAGCATGGCCACTAACATTGACATCTTCCCACCACATCTCCGGGGCCGGATCAAGTCCTCGCAAATCTGATGCATCTGTAGTCTCTGAAAGTTCCTGCACCAGTGCTGGAGCTAGATTCACTCCAGCATTTCCCTTGCCGACTTCATTTTGCCAGCCTCGTTCATCAAATGGTGCCACTCCTCTGATGAGTTTTTCTGCTTGCTCTCGCGTAGTACCCCTCTTGCCTGCCCGTAGCCCGGCTGTTCCAGGAAACACAGTGCTCAGGTCCAGTCCAGATGACTCGATCTTGTCAAACACTTTTCCTATAACCCAGTCTTTATCTTTCAAGTGATCCAACAGAGATCTCTGCCGTCTTTCGCGGTCCGCTTCCTCCCTCAACAGCGGTAATAGGAGCTCTCTTGTCAAACTACTCTGCGGCCCTCGAGTAACGTGCAAAGTCCATTGCAAGGCATGTAGAGGCGCTGGTAGTTTTGTTTTCGTGGTCAACTCCAACGAATTGTGTTTCGCTCCTGTGTTCAAGCTGAGGCTGCTACCTTCAGCGCCACATAGAGCATCTTCTACTTTCTGCAGTAAGACCTTGAATTGTTCCGCATCTTCACTCGGATCGATAGTTGTCTCTTCCTCTTCAGCTCTTTCCAAGACTTGTTTGTGGTTTAGACGTTCTGTCCAGATATAAGTCAAGTCCGTCAGGAATATTTCATAGCCTTGGGAGGTGGAAATATATTTGAAAAGAAGTGGAGGCAGGCCATCCTTTCTAGGCAGAGGTAGTTTCCGCCAGTTCTGTGGCATAGCTACGATGGCACGGAATAGTAGTTGGAATCTATCATATCGAGAATAAAATCCCAGATATGTAGATGCCTGGATACATCGATGAGCTGATGGAAGTAAAGATACTGGCTTAATTAGTGCTTCCTCTGTTTGGTTGATCGCCGCACGGACCAAACCCAGGAAGCTTTTGCCGCCCGCCTTAACTTTCCACGCATACTCTATGTTGTCATGGTCTAGGCTCACCCATCATTTTCTCATTCTAAAGCCTGTCAGAGCTATCTTGTCTACTCTATTTTTCGATCTGACGGTGCGGTAGTCGGAACACAGACACGCGATGTCGACGCATATCCCAGATAGGACCGGCTCAAAACGCAGCCGGTCTCGGTCGCCGCCACCCTGGCGCCATCCGCAGAAGCTTCCCCGCAGAAACGACGAACGAGAGCGCAACTATGGGAATGGAGGGGGCCGCGGTCCTAGTATGAGAGAACAGTCTCGATTGAACCAACTTCAGGAAGATGAGCGGATGCGGGAGTGGGTTGCGCAGGAGGATACTTTCGTCCTGAAGCAAGCAAAGAAGAAGGCAGAGATTCGAGTGAAGGAGGGACGTGCAAAGCCCATCGATTGGCTTACTGTCACCTTGCGCGTTATAGATCCCACAAGGGATCCCTTGGATGATGAGATTGCGGACTCAGAACTGGACTTGGTCCATCCGGACGGTGTGTTTGAGGGTTTGTCGCCGACGCAACTGAGCGACCTGGAAAAGGATATCGATACATTTTTGAATCTAGAGACAAACCCGAAGAATAGAGATTTCTGGAAGGTAACTGCCCTCCTTTCATACTATCAGTTTTTTATTGGTAAACTGACATGTTTCCAGACAATGAAAGTGGTTTGTCGAGATCGTCAGAAAACCTCCGCCCTTGAAGGTCGCGCACTTAGCTCTGTCGCTGCGGATATAAACAGACTTCTGAGTCCGAAGACATACGAACAGCTAGAAGTTCTTGAAACTCAGGTGCAGCGTAAGCTAAACTCGAACGAACCGATTGATACCGATTACTGGGAGGAACTGCTTCGCAGTTTGACGGTATGGAAGGCGCGAGCAAAGATAAAGAAGGTCTACCAAGCCGTCATATCAGGTCGTGTGCGTGGACTGCGCCAGCAACAAAGAGAAGAAGCTGAGTCAGTCCGGAGCAAGTTGGCCCCTCTGGCGCCTATTATCAGAACTAGTGCTGTGGGAACAACCAGCGTTGATGAAAATGATGATCTCGATCCTGAGCCCTTGTTGCAACTGCGACCGGAGGACAAGACTCTCGAGATACTGGACGAAGATGCTTTCCTTGATCAAGTGGTAAAATATATTCCTTTCGGATTTCCAAGATGGGCGGTTATTAACTATATTGCTAGGCTCGTGATCGCGAAAGGATCCTGAAGATGGGTTTTGTTCCACTGCGCCAAAGATATGCAGACAAGGGTTCCAACCAAGTAGTGAGCCAAGTTAAACAAGCACCAGTTGCTGCCGTATCGACTCGTTTCTCTGCGATTCCAAACGACGACTTCTCGCAGGCAACCAAAGCCCTCTACGAAAGGGAAGTTGCCAGAGGGGTCAGTGAGAACGAAGAAATTTTTACGGGTGAGGAAGCAGTTAGTACGCTTTCTCTTCCCAAGTGGGCAAATAAATATCGCCCTCGGAAGCCTAGGTACTTCAACCGCGTACAGATGGGTTACGAATGGAACAAGTACAACCAGACGCACTATGACCATGACAACCCTCCTCCCAAGGTCGTTCAGGGCTACAAGTTCAACATATTCTATCCCGACCTTATCGATAAGACCAAGGCCCCAACATATCGTATTGAGCGCGAACACGGCAGGAAGCGTGGACAATCATTTGTTCCCGCAGGTGAAGAGGATACATGTCTTATTCGTTTCATTGCGGGACCACCGTACGAAGATATCGCCTTCCGAATTGTCGACAAGGAATGGGATTATAGCGCCAAAAGAGAGCGCGGCTTCAAGAGCAGTTTCGATAAGGTATGGATTACTACAGGTATGGCTGTCGGAGCGTACTATACTGATGTCGCATTCTTCCAGGGAATCCTCCAATTGCATTTTCAGTTCAAGAAGGTAAGTATCACAGTATATTTGATACTATTCGCAGGCTAACATTTGTCTCAAACAGATCTACTATCGTAAATAAACACTCGGCACCTTATGTGAGAAGACCTCTATTATGGTTTCATAAATTATGTTCTTACAGACACACTGTTGGCGTTTTCCTGGCGAATTTTTTTGGTTTAGGTGTTTTGTTGGTTCGTCAGATACCTTATTGTGCAGCTGAAATATATCATCCGGCGGTTGAAACATCGCATCAACCGACGGATTCTTTCCGTTGTCTAGGTTGTGTGCGTGCTATAGTACATTGTATCTATTGACGGAGATCTACAATACTCCCTGACAACTGTGGATTTGTTTGAAGCCCGTTCACCCCTGGAAGCTCGTCGAGATGCGCGACAGGTCACTCAAATCCCAGCACCAAATATTGGTGGCTCACTGAGACCATACTGCATGTCACTCCTGGGACGGTATCAGATCGTCCTGGTGGCAAGGGCCCTTGATGAGAGGTTAGCGCCAGGCCATAGCCTCACCCCAGGTTGGGCAAGCTGATGGTCGAGCTAAGGCGGAATTATGAGTCTTCCAGAAGTCTTCTGATGGTCTCCTGTCAACCGTCGGGGTATCCACCCCGGGAGTCCGGAGAGAGACCATTGTTGGGTCAACTTCCTGCAGCTGTCCGCATACCCCTCCGTTAGGTGTCAGCAACATCCTTTCCAGATCGTTCCTCTCATCACTGACCGCCTAGGTACAATGATGCCAGCCTTTTGTAGCACCGGATCTAACCCCCTGGGCCGCATCGGTGGTCATTGGCCTCCCCCCAGGTCCAGCGGATTGCTGTTTCACAGGGCTTCCGCCCTAAAGTGATGAAGAACCACAACATTGAAAGGTATCTCACCTATTTATCACCCACCTTCCCTTTTGTTTGCTTTAGACTGCCCTACACATATTTGGATATTGCAGTGACCATGTGCCTTATGAGCTGGCATGCCGTGTTGTAAGCCCTATTGATGGATTGGGCTCTATGAACCCTTGTGCCAGCTGTTCTGTTCCTCTATTCTTTACATTATCTATGACCCACAAGTTCTTACCTAGCCTTCTGAACATACCTTTCTTCAATAACTCATCCCCTACCGCTCTTTGACAATACGGCTATTCAGAAACATCGGATATTCATCCTTGGAGACCCATACCCTTCAATCACGAAGAAAAAACGGCGAACAGAGATGGATGATGAAATGGATTATCCAGCTTGTCACGGTTTCCAGGACCAAGACATGGTTAGGAGTGGAGAAGCCGGTCAATATCCATTCCTACAGAGAACATTGTATCTATCGCCACTGCGGCATTCTCTGTCCCCAACTACCTCGCGAGATCTCGATCCGTATTCAACACTGGGTACTTGGATGACGCCCATTTTCCCTTCACAGCTTCCCGAACCGACATCACTGCCTCTATCTGACGATGCCGACCTCTGGAAATCGGGAGCAGTTCCGAACTTGATGCTTGACTCATCGGAAGAGACAAATTGTCTAGCAACTGATGCGTATAGCTACTCGTTCTCTAATAATGGAGACAGCTATCTGGATTCCCCATCTTCCACCTATTCGTTGACAAACCCTCCGGCTGGTCTTGAGTCATACCTTCCTGGCTTCGATGATATCGATGCCTTCCTTAACCATGCGAAGGAGCATGACCTGACATCAACTCATTTTACGGGTGATGAAAATTATCACCTTGCTTTGCCGCATGGGTCGAACCAACAGCAGTCGGGATATCCTGCCGCACCGAGTGACCTTATGGGGATTGCACCACCTTCACCTGCTTTTTCGACGTCCTCTCACCGATCGGCCGAAGCCCAGAGGATCCCTGGGCCCCCTACAGTAGGTTCAAATGGCGCGATTGATGGAGATGACATGGAGGTTCGTTCTGTTGACTCCGACGAGGAAGGCAGCAATGATCCTCCATATTCCACGCTTATTTACCAAGCGCTGCATTCGGCTCCGGGAATGAAGTTGCCGCTTCAAGGGATCTACAGTTGGTTTGAAAAGAACACACCCAAAGGAAAGGATCAAAATTCCAAAGGATGGCAGAACAGTATTCGCCATAACCTATCCATGAATGCGGTGTGTTCATGAACGATATCTAGTGCATGTGACAGGAACTTTGCTAATCTTTCATATCTGCAGGGATTTGAAGCTGTCAAGGAGGAGATGGGGGCCGGAAAGAAGTCTGTCAATTACTGGAGACTGACCGAGGAAGCGATCAAAAGTGGCGTGCAATCGACTACTCGGTATAGAAAGCAGGGGAACCACAAGAAGTCGATGAAGTCAGAGCATCCTGCTCCACAACGTCAGCGATCCGGGGCAAAAGGTGGTAGAGCCGCGAAGATCGCTGCTAGGATGAGGCGCGCTAAGCAGGAAGAGCAAAAGAATGAACGCCTCCGTCATCGACGAAGTGCAGGGACAAGCCGCCTCCAGGATAACGAGGGCCGCGCCACGACTGGTCAAAATTTTGCACACGCAGTGACTCCCCCGACCCCGTTGGCAGCTTCATTCGGAGAAGTCTATGATATGGCAAATGTCATCGGTTGCGCTGATCTGCCTCCAGATTTTCCCATATTTTGTGAACATCCTGAACCCGGAGCAGATCATCTCGCTTTCAACGTTGGATTCCCCGACCTGACCGAATTCAATGGACTTCCTAATCCCTGGATCCAGAGCCTGTAATCATGTACCAACCACCTCACTTCTTCTTCTCTTTTCTTGCTATTGGTTTTCAGCAGTGATCCTTTTCTTTCTAGCGGCTAGTTCATATCCTTTCTCATCATTCCTTGCACATTTAGACAACTCTGGTTTGTGCCGATTCTTCCGTTTTAATTTGACCTAATCCTGGGAGGAAGAACTATTGCATTGTTAGGCGTGGTCTCCCTGTTCATGCTGTCAACGTTTACTCGGGATGTTTAGGCGCGACGACGATCATATCTTTAGTCAGATTTTGGATCAGACCTCTTATGAGCTTACGATGCAATGACTTTACGCCATGCTTGGGATCTCTCCTTGTACGATAGTCACATTTAACCCATGATAGCTTTTTTAGTCTAGTAACCACTTACCCTAGGTACTGTTACAATACAGCTAAGTAGATCTAGAATCGAAAATTTCCTAGATCTCGTGCAAAGCCCTAGTAGCATAAGGTCATTATTGGCATTGTTAGAGATCTTCTAAAACAGCAATGCATGCAACTAGTAGCTATTACAATGGCTATTATAAAGAATTTCTTCGCTAGGAACAATAGTTAGTTCTAACTCTCCAGGCTGACAAATGGTGTAATCTTTCTATTAGCAGACATCTCCCTTCGTATCCATCTCCAGCATTTACTCCCATGTAGCGCACCTAACGCCCAGTACTACCGGTCAAACCCCGGGCTAAAATGCGGCGCAGAACACCCCCATGTGGTACTCTACAAGCAGAAGGTACCAGTTACAATGCCAAGAAGCATGGGATACGGTGAAGAAAAAACAGACAGCTGACAGGCCCATGAATAATCACTGCGTATGCTTGACAACCCGACCTGGGATCTTTAAGGTGCTTAAGATCGGCCACTAAGACTTTCTTCTCAACAACCACTGGTTCCCTTCAAACGAGCAAACGCCCGTCACGGCACGGTCCAAATCTACTAGCCATGTCTATCTTTTCCCAAAAGGAGATTTGCAGCTCCATGCACCTTACCAGGCTTACTTGCTGCTGAATCGATTTTCTTCCTCTTAGCGCCAACTAAGAGATGCTGACCTACCACTGCAGGGAGATCGATGGGGAATGCCCCGGATCATCGGTTCCGGCGGTAGCTCTGAAAAAACACCTAGTAGGATGTCATGCATCTATCTCCAGCATTGCTCTCAGCTTCAGATACCCTAATGCACATGGTTCACGGCCCGGACCGTGGCGGTGGTTACTCATGCCCGTTAGCCCTGCACAGTCACCAGGAGGCCGGCCTTTGTCTGTCGGGCTTCAGTCACTCTGTCGTGCAATCATATGTCGTCTAAGGGAAATCAGTACAACCTGTCCTCTTCCAGATATAAGCAAGGTAAGCCTTAGGATCGTCGAGCCTAACCACTGTTGCTCAAGCTGTGAAGACGCAAAAATTTGGGAGTTCAAGGCCTGGTTTCATCTTGCAAGCCCTCTTGCAGGCCATCTTCTGAGGATAGCCACTCTGTCCAGAACGTTCGACATGTCAACATGGATGATTGATCAAAAGTGGCTCACGGATAGGGTGCCTACTTCCATGGACGCCCATGAAAGATGAACCATGACGCATCGTGATCTGCCGAGGGCCCAGAGGACCGAAGATCACCGACCCCTCTCTATGTGAGTTTATTACCTGGTGAGGATGACAACCTGATGTGATGGGGCTTATCTGAGCCGCTACCAGGATTAGAGCACATCCCAACCTCGCTTCCATGCAGATCTTGACAGGCATCTCCAGTGTGACACCCAAATGATAGCTCCATTAGGGGCTAACCCCTCGTATCCGGACAACAGCCTCTAACTCCCACTTCATGGAGTGGCGGTAGAACGGCTGGATGGATATCACTCCTTTGATCCCAAACCAGATGTTGCTGCAGTGTACACCTGGGCTATGTATCTGTTGTTGCTTTTCCTCCCTCCTTGCTCAACAGAGATTCCTGCAGTGCAAACGATCTTGGGATCTCAACGCTTCTTTCCCACTAGATTGGGAACGTGAGCCAAATAGCGACCTTACGGGAGAGCTTCTGGAGCATGCTGGGCTCCTGCTTTCCTCGGGAACATCACATCTTATTGATGTAAATTAAGCTGTGTGGGGAACAATACCATTGAGTACAGCGTTCTTGCGAAATACGAATTCGGTCTCGATCATTTTCTGCATTTCGTGGTGATGCAAATTCCTATTGGTTCCTCTTTGTCTGCACGAGCTGACAACTGTGGGTGCATTTACTGCATATGGCTTGCTGGGCATTGCTGAGCATAATCGCTTTTCGGGAACCTTGTACTCTCCTTATCTCAATACACCGTGCAGTCGACTGGCAAGGCAGACCATAAGGATTAAGCAACATGGACCATAGCTTCTCCTATAGAGGAAGAAGGATGATATGCTGGATCCTCGTACCTAGGGCTAAGCAGGCTTACAGGATGGGATCGCCACAACGCTAGTGCTAATGCTTGGGCTTCCTAAGGACTTAGTCCTGGTTCACAATCATGCAGTGATCGCCAACCATTTTTGAGTTGACTTCCAGACTAACTCAGTGATTCTCCTTTTTTCCGACAAACGTGGAGTATACTTTGTCAGAATCCTCCAAACTCACCTCTCACTGCTTCAGAATACTCACTTGAAGACCTAATCATGAAGTCCTTGCCGTCGTTCATCGAACAGGCCCCAGGGATGGTAACGCCCCTTCTGCGCATGGGGTTGGAAACCAACCCCGTCATCCATCCCGTATCTGCAGGTCCCCCAAGCCTCTCACACCTGGTGGACTGTCAATATTAGGTGCAGATCCTATGGAGATTTCTTCTGGTTCAGAAGAAGATATGTTTCGACTAAGACGGATTAAATGCTGATTATGCAGGCTGCGATGAGATTTAGAGACGGTTCACAAGCAGAAGTGTTCCTGTCTCCAGCCGGCCTGGCGGCCAAATGCTCTTTTCCTATTTTCTCCTTCTTTCCACTCTCAGAAGGTGTAGCCGGAGTCTAGACCTGGTCCTGTATACCATCTACGAATTAAGCGACTTGCGTCATCCCATACCCATTTTTTTGTATACGTGACTACGTCGGTGCATGAACTCCTGTGGCATTCCTGATATTCACCTGATTCTCGGCGGATCAGTTGATAGACCAATAATCGTTCTTGGCCACAATCGACTCTCACAATATCTCTTCGTGGAGATCCGCCCGGATCTTCATGTTCTCCACTCTGCACAACGTGGAGTCGACATCCCATCACCTAAGTTGGAAAAGATCAGATAGTTGAGATACTTGACCAGCTACATCATGTGTGGGTCGGTCTAACATGAGAAAATAATGTTCACCAAATGGTAAGATTATCTCTGGTAGATCCGAACGTGGTGAGATCGGCGTTCACATTGGTTGGACAGGAGATCTACCCTCCATAACTAACTAAGAGACTCAATAGGTAGTGATAGGTGAATGTCTACATGGAATGGTTTATCCAGTCATATCTTCTGTTTTCTTTTTTCTTCTCTTCTCCCTGCGCTTTCTTATTCATTTCAGATTGAGACTCAAAGAGATCACCCTCCTCGAGCGAGATACCTACCAGATAGTGCACTTACATGCGCCACCCAACCCGCTAGCTTGGATGAAAGACTCAACAATCAGCCACTCCTCACCTACCCGCCTCTCATCCAGGTCAACCCACACAAGGATGTGAAATTAGGAACTGGGATGTAAAGGATCACAATTGGTCATGTTCATATTATTTTCTTTTTTTTTTTTTAATCCAATTCCCGCTTCCAACCTCGGGGAATGATGGTTCGGCCGAGGCTCCATGCAAGAAAAACTTATATATATGCACGTGCTGGCTTTACGGATGCCTGAATTCAGCAGCGTGCATATAAAATACCCACACTATTATTTCACTATAGTGAGCGGCGCAGACTACGTAGTCTCTTCGGTGTACAGGTCTATTTTGACGCTTACGTGCTGGAAGAGAAAAGGGGCTACGGTTTTTTTTTGGGGTGATGGTGTTGTAGCTTTACTTCGATAGCTGGGCTTGATGCGCCGGGCTGCATATGGTAAGACGATATCGTGTGGCGCAGGCTGGGTCAAGGTTCCAGTCAAGTCGTCAAGTTCAGGTCAGTTTAGGTATGTAGAGCAAGGACAAGACAGTAGATAGGATGATGCGACTTGCGGAAACAAGCGTCATGCGTGAAAAAAAGAAATCTAGAAATGAAATTCGTCGACACGATTCATTGTTCTAATCGGCGAACGATATTTTTTGGGTAGACAACCGATCCCGTTAAAAGTGAAGAGCTGGAAAGCTCGCCCAGATTCGCCAGAGATTTAATTCGTATGTAGCAGACTCTTGATCAGCGAATCTGCCGCAAAATGGAAACATTCATTCGGATAGCCACACGACCAAAATTTCATATTTTTGTGTCCGTATGCTAGCCGTTCCATTCCGTCTTCAACTCTCAGAGAACTCCGTCATTTCCGAGCCCTTTTTCACCTTCCGCTTTCCCAGGAGAACAATACAAAGAGGCGTTTTTTTCGTTTAGCGCTTCTTGGCGGCGCTGGCGGCCTTCTCCTGAGACTCCTTGAGAACCTTCTTGACGATCTTCTGCTCCTCGATCAGGAAAGCGCGGACGATGCGGTCCTTGACGCAGTTGGCGCAGCGGGAACCACCGTAGGCACGAGAGACGTTCTTCTTGGGGCGAGAGACCTGAGCGTACTCACGGGGGCGGAGGGCAGGGACCTAAACCAGAATCCGATCAGTGAACTGCCCAGAGCCTGCCATGTTCTTCATATCCCGCACAAATGTCGATGCTGCACAATATTGTCCCATTGACCGGTGGTACACAGAACAACCAATTGCAGCAGCAGCAACGCTCAGAGAACACAGATATCTTTCTTAACGAAGGGTCGCACTCACACCAGGGAGCTTGATGCCGCAGTCACCGCACTTGGGGGCAGTACCCTTCTTCTTGATGTGAAGGTACCGCAGCTCGCCGCCGGGGGTCTTGATGACGCGGACCTTGTTGGACCGCGTGTTGTACCTATCCGCAAAATCTCATCAGTTTCTGTTCATAGAATTCCATCTCGAATAAATCTTTCGGAAGTCTTCGTGCGACCGTGAGGAAGGGGATCAAACGTACGGGTTCCGTCGGCGCTGTGAGAGCAATTGTTCGTTAGCATCACTTCACTAGATATAGTCCATCCGTTGATGATTTCCGGGATAATTTTCGACTCACGTATTGCACTCTGTTGTTCGCCATTTTGACTGTCCTCGAACCTCTGATGCGGGTGACAAGGAATTCGGGGAGTTGGCGGCGTCGTCGGTTGTCGTCGTTGACCTCGTTGAATTCTCAGGTGGTGCGGATTTGTGTGGGTTTGGCGCAAAGCCCTGGAGAAGCCGCGCTAGTGCGTTTGGCGAGTTGCGCTAAGACGAACCAGGTTAGTCCGTTATTGAAACCTGAGCCGCCACCTGGGAGAGCAAAGGTCGCCATCAAAGAAGCAACCAGGAAGAGATAATCTTCATCATCCCATCGCAAGGAGGGGGATCGTCCAGGAGTTGAGTTTTCGTTCTCTGGGTTACAACCTCATTCTCCATTGTGCGATCTCGATTAAACCTTCTTTCCCTTCGATCCTCGTCGCGGGATAGCTTGCAGGTTCGATGCAGAGATCGACGTGAAGCGACGCGACTCAACTTGATATACAGGCGTACGAACAGAGGCTGTCACCATCAATCATCGCCAACATGGCGTCCCTGCCCCCTCCTCCGCCTCCCGGATGGGGAGCAGCTCCCCCTTCGATACCTCTGGCGCCTCCGCCGCCAGGATATCAACCGCCAGCCGATCCGAAGGTCGCCAAGTTTGCACAGAAGAAGACTGAGTGGCTACGATCGCAACGTAATCGGTTCGGCGAGAAGAGGAAAGGTGGCTTCGTTGAGACTCAGAAGGCTGACATGCCGCCGGAGCATCTACGGAAGATCGTGAAAGACATCGGCGACGTGTCGCAGAAGAAGTTTAGCAGCGATAAGCGCAGCTATCTGGGTGCTCTGAAGTTCATGCCTCATGCGGTTCTGAAACTGCTGGAGAATATGCCTATGCCTTGGGAGTCTGCTAGGGAGGTTAAGGTCCTTTATCATGTCAACGGATGTTTGACTCTGGTAAACGAGACGCCCAGGGTGATTGAACCCGTCTTCCACGCGCAGTGGGCTACGATGTGGGTGTGCATGAGGAGAGAGAAGAGTGACCGAAGACACTTTAAGAGAATGCGTTTTCCACCATTCGATGACGAGGAGCCGCCGCTCTCATGGTCGGAGAACATTGAGGATGTTGAGCCCTTGGAGCCCATCCAGATGGAGCTCGACGAAGAGGAGGATGCCGCCGTCATCGAATGGTTCTATGACCACCGACCGCTTCTTGATACACCCCATGTCAATGGGCCCAGTTACAAGAAGTGGAACTTGACACTTCCCCAGATGGCGACCCTTTACCGTCTAAGTCACCAACTGTTGAGCGATGTGGTCGACAAAAATTACTTCCATATGTTTGACCTCAACAGTTTCTTGACCGCGAAAGCTCTCAATGTCGCCATCCCTGGAGGTCCACGGTTTGAACCTTTGTACAAGGATATCGATCCCAATGATGAGGACTTTGGCGAGTTCAATGCCATAGATCGCATCATCTTCCGTGCGCCGATTCGAACGGAATACAGGGTTGCCTTCCCATACCTCTACAACTCGCTACCAAGGAGTGTGAAGCTTTCCTGGTACTCCTACCCTCAGGTCGTCTATGTACGTTCCGAAGATCCTAATCTCCCAGCCTTCTACTTCGACCCTGTCATCAACCCCATTTCTTCCCGATCGGTTGCACCCAAGAATATCACAGTCAGCCATGAGGATACGATCTTCGGGCCGGGCAACAACGAAGATGATAGCTTCGAGCTTCCCGGCGAAGTCGAACCTTTCCTGGCCGACGAGGAGCTTTACACCAGTGAGACGGCGTCGGCTATCGCCCTCTGGTGGGCTCCGTACCCCTTCGACCGTCGGTCAGGCAGGATGGTTCGTGCGCAGGATGTGCCGTTGGTGAAGCAGTGGTATCTGGAACATTGTCCTCAAGGACAGCCGGTGAAAGTCCGGGTGTCCTATCAGAAGCTCCTCAAGACTTACGTCCTTAATGAGCTACACAAGAAGAAGCCCAAGGCGCAGAATAAGCAGAATCTGCTCAGAACTCTAAGGTCCACGAAGTTCTTCCAGCAGACAACGATCGACTGGGTTGAGGCTGGTCTTCAGGTCTGTCGACAGGGTTTCAATATGCTTAACTTGTTAATTCACCGCAAGAACTTGACTTATCTACATCTCGACTACAATTTTAACCTGAAACCCGTGAAGACTCTCACGACCAAGGAGCGGAAAAAGTCTCGTTTTGGAAATGCCTTCCATCTGATGAGAGAAATCCTTCGTCTTACGAAGTTAATTGTCGATGCGCAGGTGCAATATCGCCTGGGAAACATCGATGCCTTCCAACTTGCGGACGGAATTCTCTACGCTTTTAACCACGTTGGACAGCTGACTGGTATGTATCGGTATAAATACAAGTTGATGCATCAGATCCGATCATGCAAGGATTTGAAGCACTTGATTTACTACCGATTCAACTCTGGTCCTGTCGGAAAAGGCCCTGGTTGCGGTTTCTGGGCCCCAGCCTGGCGAGTGTGGCTGTTCTTCATGCGAGGTATTATACCACTTCTTGAGCGATGGCTTGGGAACCTGCTCTCTCGTCAGTTCGAGGGCCGCCACAGCAAGGGTGTTGCGAAGTCAGTCACTAAACAGCGTGTGGAGTCTCATTTCGACTTGGAGCTGAGAGCCTCCGTCATGGCTGATCTCATGGATATGATGCCGGAAGGTATCAAACAGAACAAAGTGAACACTGTTCTGCAACATCTCTCGGAAGCGTGGAGATGCTGGAAGAGTAACATTCCATGGAAGGTTCCTGGATTACCGGCGCCCATTGAGAATATAATTCTTCGCTACGTCAAGGCTAAGGCGGATTGGTGGATCTCAGTTGCCCACTATAACCGTGAAAGAATTCGTCGAGGAGCCACCGTTGATAAGACTGTTGCGAAGAAGAACCTCGGTCGTCTGACTCGTCTGTATTTGAAGGCGGAACAGGAGAGGCAGCACAACTATTTGAAGGACGGTCCTTACGTCTCGTCTGAGGAAGCTGTGGCCATTTATACCACAACAGTGCACTGGCTCGAGTCCCGCAAGTTCTCTCCGATTCCTTTCCCTAGTGTCTCTTACAAGCATGACACGAAAATTTTGATCCTTGCACTTGAGCGGCTGCGTGAAGCCTACTCTGTGAAGGGTAGATTGAATCAGAGTCAGCGTGAGGAGCTCGCTCTCATCGAACAGGCGTACGACTCTCCTGGAACCACGTTGGCAAGAATCAAGAGATTCCTTCTTACCCAGAGAGCGTTCAAGGAAGTTGGAATAGACATGAACGACAACTACAGCAGCATCAACCCGGTGTACGATGTTGAGCCTATCGAAAAGATCACCGATGCTTACTTGGACCAGTATCTCTGGTACCAGGCAGAGCAGCGTCACCTTTTCCCGGCCTGGATCAAACCTTCTGATTCAGAGGTCCCTCCCCTACTGGTGTATAAGTGGGCCCAGGGAATCAACAACCTGTCAAACGTCTGGGAGACTGCTGATGGTGAAACTAATGTCATGATCGAAACCCAGCTTTCGAAGGTGTACGAGAAGATCGATCTTACCTTGTTGAACCGCCTTCTCCGTCTGATCATGGACCACAATCTGGCGGACTACATCACTTCCAAGAACAATGTCCAACTCAACTACAAGGATATGAACCACACTAATAGTTACGGTCTTATTCGTGGTTTGCAGTTCTCCGGATTCGTCTTCCAGTACTATGGCTTGGTGATTGATCTGCTGCTCCTCGGATTGCAACGGGCTAGTGAGATTGCAGGTCCGCCTCAGAGCCCTAACGATTTCCTGCAGTTCAGGGACCGTGCCACTGAGACGAAGCATCCGATTCGTTTGTACACTCGTTACATCGACAAGATCTGGGTGTTCTTCAGGTTCTCTGCCGATGAATCCAGGGACTTGATCCAACGCTTCTTGACCGAGCAGCCTGATCCCAACTTCGAAAATGTCATTGGCTATAAGAACAAAAAGTGCTGGCCTCGTGATTCGAGGATGCGGCTTATGCGACACGATGTGAACCTCGGTCGTGCGGTATTCTGGGATCTGAAGAACCGCCTGCCAAGATCGATCACGACGATCGAGTGGGATGACACTTTCGCCAGTGTCTACAGCAAAGATAACCCGAATCTTCTGTTCTCGATGTGCGGTTTCGAGGTTCGCATCCTCCCGAAGATCCGCAACCAGAATGACGAGTTCCCCGTGAAGGACAGTGTCTGGTCCTTGGTCGACAACACGACCAAGGAACGCACTGCACATGCGTTCCTCCAGGTGACCGAAGAGGATATTCAGAAGTTCAATAACCGCATTCGACAAATTCTCATGTCTTCTGGTTCTACAACCTTCACGAAGATTGCTAACAAGTGGAACACTGCCCTGATCGCGCTCTTCACCTACTACCGTGAGGCTGCTGTCTCCACAGTCAACCTCCTGGACACTATTGTCAAGTGCGAGACCAAAATCCAGACTCGTGTGAAAATTGGGTTGAACTCCAAGATGCCTTCGCGATTCCCTCCGGCTGTTTTCTACACTCCTAAGGAACTCGGAGGTCTCGGTATGATTTCAGGTTCCCATATTCTTATTCCGGCCAGCGACAAGCGTTGGTCGAAGCAGACGGATACTGGCGTCACCCACTACAGAGCTGGTATGTCGCATGATGAGGAGACGCTTATTCCTAATATATTCCGTTATATCATCCCGTGGGAGGCAGAATTCATCGACTCTCAACGTGTTTGGATGGAATATTCTCAGAAGCGGCAGGAAGCGAACCAGCAGAACAGACGATTGACGCTTGAAGACTTGGAAGATAGCTGGGACCGCGGTCTTCCACGTATCAACACTCTGTTCCAGAAGGATCGCAGCACTCTTAGTTTCGATAAGGGTTTCCGAACCAGAACGGAGTTTAAGCAGTACCAGCTGATGAAGAGTAATCCGTTCTGGTGGACAAGTCAGAGGCACGATGGCAAGCTCTGGAACTTGAATGCTTACCGTACAGATGTCATCCAAGCTCTCGGTGGTGTGGAGACGATCTTGGAGCACACTCTCTTCAAGGCTACCGCGTTCCCATCGTGGGAGGGATTGTTCTGGGAGAGAGCGTCCGGTTTCGAAGAGTCGATGAAGTTCAAGAAACTGACGAATGCTCAGAGATCGGGTCTTAACCAGATTCCCAACCGTCGCTTCACTCTTTGGTGGTCTCCGACCATCAACCGTGCCAATGTGTACGTCGGTTTCCAGGTGCAGCTTGATCTTACCGGTATCTTCTTACACGGAAAGATCCCCACCTTGAAGATTTCCCTGATTCAGATCTTCCGAGCACACTTGTGGCAGAAGATCCACGAATCGGTTGTCATGGATCTCTGCCAAGTGTTCGATCAGGAATTGGAACAGCTTGGTATCGAGGCTGTTCAGAAGGAGACGATCCATCCTCGAAAGTCCTACAAGATGAACAGTTCCTGTGCGGATATCCTTCTCTTCGCCACGAACAAGTGGAACGTTACAAGGCCGTCGCTATTGTTCGACACAAAGGATGTTATCGAGCCGACAACAACTAACAAGTTCTGGGTTGATGTGCAGCTGAGATACGGTGATTACGACTCTCATGATATTGAACGCTACGTTCGTGCGAAATATCTGGATTACACCACTGACAGTATGAGCATTTATCCTTCTGCTACCGGTCTGATGATCGGTATCGATCTTGCCTACAATCTTTATTCCGCTTATGGACAGTATTTCCCCGGTCTGAAGGCTCTGGTCCAGCAGGCAATGGCCAAGATCATGAAGGCAAATCCAGCTCTGTATGTCCTGAGAGAACGTATCCGAAAGGGTCTACAGCTCTATGCTTCTGAGAGCAACCAAGAATTCCTCAACTCTCAAAATTACTCGGAACTATTCAGTCCACAGATCCAACTGTTCATTGATGACACCAACGTCTACCGTGTGACAATCCACAAAACTTTCGAAGGCAACTTGACCACGAAGCCCATCAACGGTGCCATTTTCATTTTCAACCCGCGAACCGGTCAACTCTTCCTGAAGATCATCCACACTAGTGTCTGGGCTGGACAGAAACGTCTCGGTCAGCTGGCTAAATGGAAGACAGCCGAAGAAGTTGCAGCTCTTATCCGTTCCTTGCCCGTTGAGGAGCAACCGAAGCAGTTGATTGTCACCCGGAAAGGTCTTCTTGATCCCCTTGAGGTCCATCTTTTGGATTTCCCGAACATCTCCATCCGTGCCTCGGAGTTGCAGCTTCCATTCCAAGCCGCAATGAAGGTTGAAAAGCTTGCTGATATGATCCTTCGCGCGACTGAGCCTCAGATGGTTCTCTTCAATCTTTATGACGAATGGCTCAAGTCTATTTCGCCCTACACGGCATTCTCCCGGTTGATTCTTATTCTCCGTGCTCTGCATGTGAATCCGGACAAGACCAAGATTATTCTGCGGCCCGATAAGACCGTTATTACTCAGGAACATCACATCTGGCCGACATTGTCCGATGAGGATTGGATCAAGGTCGAAGTGCAGTTGCGTGATTTGATCTTGAACGATTACGGCAAGAAGAACAATGTCAACGTCCAGAGCTTGACAAGTAGCGAAGTCCGGGATATTATTCTTGGTATGGAAATCAGTGCGCCGTCTCTGCAGCGCCAGCAGGCTGCCGAGATCGAGAAGCAACAGCAGGAACAGAAGCAACTCACTGCTGTCACGACGAAGACACAGAACGTTCGTGGTGAGGAGATTATCGTCACGACGACGTCTCAGTATGAGCAGCAGTCGTTTGCCTCCAAGACCGAGTGGCGCACGCGTGCCATCGCTACATCCAACCTTCGGACTCGAGCCAACAACATCTATATCTCTTCTGATAATATTCGGGAGGATGGACTGTATACTTACGTCATGCCCAAGAATATCCTCAAGCGGTTCATCACGATTGCTGATCTTCGAGTGCAAGTGGCGGGATACCTTTATGGTAACTCTCCACCGGATAACGACCAGGTCAGGGAAGTGCGCACCATTGTCATGATTCCGCAGGTCGGCAATACGCGCGATGTTCAGCTACCACAGCAACTTCCCCAACATGACTATCTCAAAGGTATGGAGCCGCTTGGAATTATCCACACCATTTCTGGTAACGAGCCTCCCTACATGACCGCTATGGACGTTACTCAACATGCTCGCCTCATGAACGCTCATCCATCCTGGGATAAGAAGACTGTCACGATGGCCGTCTCCTTCACTCCGGGATCGGTCTCCCTCTCTGCTTGGGCTCTTACACCAGAGGGTTACAAGTGGGGTGCGGAGAATAAGGATACCACTTCGGATCAGCCGCAAGGTTTCTCTACGAGCATGGGCGAGAAATGCCAACTCCTGCTTAGTGATAAGATCCGTGGATATTTCCTGGTTCCTGAAGACAATGTTTGGAACTACAGCTTTATGGGCAGCTCGTTTGGAAGTGTGGAAAAGAGACCGATCTATGTCAAGATTGATACTCCACTGCGCTTCTATGATGACCAGCATCGTCCTTTGCATTTCCAGAACTTTGCTGAATTGGAAGATATCTGGGTTGATCGGACGGACAACTTTGCATGATATGGGTGTACTTCTGTTCTGATACTGTTTTCTGTTATGTTACTCACAGGCGTTTCTTTCATAATTTGGTGATGTCGAATGCTCGTCTGATGGACGCATGACCTCGTTTCGAATTGGAGGGGAGGAAGAACAAAACCTTTTGTACTTTTTACGAAAGCAGGTCCTTGTAAACTAGTCATATATGATATAGTACAAGAAATTATCATCTATTTCCATAGTTCAATCAGCAATGACCTATGCACGCAGTAGTTGTTAACCACTATCCGTGCCTTGAGCGCACCCACCTTCCCGGTGTGGGTGCGCCACGGCGCAACTGCCATGTACCTTTTATATGGCGTCGCCATATTAAAGGTACATACTCGCTGGGAATAAGATCCAGGGATATTACTAACTTACTAGGGGCGACTATATTTCAAATAGTAATATCGAAATTTTAAAAGGAGATAACTTATAATCAAAAGCCTTTTAGAAGTTTTGATCAAAAATTAGAGATATAAATATATGTGGAATTTCCCTCTTATAAACATGATGAAGTCCTTCTTAGGGGAAGAATAAAAGAGCGATTATCACTCGTGAATTTACTTTCTAATAATAAAGACAGCAATAAAAGATAGGCACTTATATATCTAAACAACAATAAAATAGAAAAACTAAATATATATAGTAAATATCCCTGGATCTTATTCCCAGCGAGTATGTACCTTTAATATAGCGACGCCATATAAAAGGTACATGGCAGTTGCGCCGTGGCGCACCTACACCGCTTCCGCGGTGTGGGTGGGTGAAAGGCACAGATAAGATTTGACATATATTTGCTGCCTACTGCCACTTGGGCATAAGGAATGTGTGCTACGAGCAAAAAAAAAGAGAAAAAAAAAAAAAATTTCAAGCGAACTAACTACTCTTTACGCTAGATAGAAGAGAGCATTGATTGATGCTCCGCATTGTTTACTTTGTAGCGCATTGTTTACTCTATAGATCGATGAAACAGCATTAAACGTCTGAAGTGGGCTGCGCAGGCGATCGTTGTTTTGAATCAAAATCGAGGCGTTTCAGCACAAGGATCAGGACGTATGGATTCATTCAGGCATTTCTGAATGTTCTTCTGGATTCTGGGATTTTTTTTTTAAAGGAAATAATTTTTTGGAATCTCTGACAAACTCTCCCGCCGGTTGAACTCTGTACTTCATAGACTGACTGACGAGGGCGGATGATAACGGGCCGCCCCACAAGGGGTGGCCCACGAGTCAAAAAGAATGTCAAAACAAGCGAGCTGTTGAACGGTTGCCGTTTAACGACCAGGGGTCTCCACATTATTCTCTAGACGTTTTTGGAAGAACTAGTTATCTGAGAATAGATACGCTAACTGTATACTTCTTAGACACTAGTGCATACCCTGCCTATATTGAACCTTGATCACCCACCGCAGAAATCTGAATGGTGGGGGAATGAAACAGGTATGAGGTTAACAAACTCTGTTGTTTACGGTGGTAAAACATTCTGACGACTTGACGTTCAGGGGCTAGAAAAGAAGTAAAGCCATTGTACTGTACCACGTGCTTGGGAATGGCACGGAACAACTCGTAGTCAGTCCATTATATCCCAGGAAGCATGAACGACGAGAGGCACCGGACGACCCAGGGAGGTGATAAAGTGATGCGATTCATCCATAAATAGTCCATTGATAGCGGACTAGAGAGATCCATCCTATAGGATAAGGGAAAAATCAATAGTCGACCCCGTCTATCGGTGTCGTCCGCGTCGTCCCTGCATCGGAGACGGGAAGTTGTTTCTCAATCGTAACTGGGGCGAGAAACCGCGATGGAACGGACCATAGTAACGTCGTCCGGCCCCTGAGAGCTTATATCGACTCAGTCACTAGTACGTATAGTTTCTCCAAAAAGAGTTGGCCGCCCCGAAGTGGCGGGCGGCTACATGCGGTGTGAGAGTGCCATCATGCATTACTATCCATCAACCAAAATATGGAATTAGGCTCCAGCAGTCTGTAGTGGTTCTTACTTCCTATAGGCTACTTCTCAGACGGAAAATTGATGATGACTGCTGAGAAAGACCGACAATGCGTATCTATATCCCTGGACTAAAAGTGCTTCTAGAAGCATGTATATGCATCCCGAGGCAGGACAAAGCCAGTAGTAGAGCTCCATATCCCACTTCCACTTCTCCCAAAATATATAAAAAAAAAGGCCCACATACGCCTATATTGTACTAATGCAACATCGGTCTTAAACATAAGAAACGGAATATGATCGGTGTCCGTACAGTGACGTTGCTTTTGTGATAAATCCAACATTCCAAGTAGAGCTTTCATGAAATCAGTAAGTTCTCCGACACAATATCCCGCGATACGCAATCGATAGTATCGTCAAGACAAGGATATACCTAGCTGCAGATGTCCTGTTGCTATTCTAAGTACACCACGGCGGGTGATAGACATTTTAGATACATCCGGGAGCCGGTGACACCGACAACGGACGAAACGGATGATGCGCGTTTACTACTTGGACCGGTCCCTGAATTCACTAGAGTAGCTCATAGATCAGCTGTGGAGAGAGGAAATCCCCCGGATCAATGGGTCGGCCGTATGGTTGCATAAATTATGAGGAAATTAGTCCTGCCTCCACGTACCTTCGCATAAATCTACAAGGATCGACGGAGATTGAAACCGGAGCACAGACGATATCTGTATCAATGCGCTATTCCAACGTACCTTTTAGCTGCTCTATATTAGCTCACCTCCCTACGTATGCTCGGGCTAGATTGCGTGAATTGATCACTACGTACGAGTAGATAGAACTACGTACTATTCTAGTTTCCGTGTCTCTGCGGGTCGATCTACTACCGCGTAGCCGATCTAGAGAACCTTCATGTTGGATCCGTTAGGCTACCACATCTAGGGACGATTAGGTCACGGAAAGAAACTAGGGAAAATTTTTTTTTCATGTGAGTACCTTGGCTTGTAGCAAGAAATTCTGAGCGCGTCCCAGATCTGAGATCGACTGTTGTACTTGTATGAAAGTTACAGGTCGTCTGTATTATTACCACCACTAACACCAACGTATGTGGTATCCAGTACGGTACTGTACAATACATACCGCCCAGGTACTAGTAACTCGCGACTTCAAACCCCAAACATCATCGGCTTCACCTTCTCCATCTCCACCCAACCAGACCTCCCACCTTACTTCCCACCGTCTCACCATCTCTACAATCGCCGTTCACGTCACCAAGCTGGTGAATCAGGGTGTCCTCATTAGCAATGAAAAGAATGCAGGATAGCTTGCCTCTTGCTAAGGGTGACCGTTATTCTCATTCTCGATGATGGTCTAGGAACGCCTGTTGAAACAAGGCAGTTATCGATGTCGAACCTTACGGCTAGAAGGTCACAAGCGGGATTTACTCGGGCAGTCCCTGATAATCTAGCACACCAGATATGATGCTGCCGCCGGCGTCTTGAGTCTCCCTACTACGTACTGCGCCTCAACAGTTGTACCTCTATGGGCTCAACGGCCGCAACAGAATCTCTAAACTAGCAAGTACGAGAGGTCTGTGGGTAAAGAAAGGAGAAAAACAAGCGTGCTATTCAATCAGCCGCAGAGAAACAACTGAGTGCCAGTAGTTCTGCGATATTGTCCCCGTATCTGCTAATATAGGCCAGGATCATTATATTATGCTCGATTGCTAACAAGCGCTGGACGGCATCCGCCGAAGCTACCTACCAATTGACGATCCAACGGTCAGGGCTCACCGAAAATCCCCGATCCCCTCCAAGAGAGTTTTAGGGCTAGTAGCCGTTAGAACTTAGAGGTCCTGACGACCACGACTGTGCGGCGCTGCCAGCCCTGGCAGGGTCCTATAGGGTCATGTTGAACCTTTCGGTCATAGTCTTGATCGCGTTCCACTGACCCGCTGACTTGGATTGGCATTCAAGAATATGCCAAGGAACTTACGTCTGAACTGGGCCTGATTCTTGCTTTCTTTGGTACGCCATCTGATGCTAGAGAGAGCCAGGGGAGCCACAGTCAATGCAAGCCCTGTTTTCCGGCCAGCCCTTGATCTTATGCTCTTTCTTTTCGCCTGGCGTCTACGCATACTATGCTGTGACCCACTATCCTTGAGTGCATACAGTGAACGGAGCCTCCCCCATCGTCCTGTGCCCATGAATTTGTATCTATATCCTAATGTATTGCACCCCTTGAAACGAGACCCTGATTGAAATGGGTCCTTTCCCACCAATCTCCCTTTGCCATTGAGTTTATAAGCTTGAATTTTTTCGGGACCTGGGGCCCATTCCCTGACTAGTTCTTTCCATCATCCTTCTAGAATCCTTCCTTTTCGTTCGGAGATGGGCTAGGACCGTGCAACTAAATGGGAATGGGGGCTCCATAGTATCCGGAGTGAATGGCGCCCCAGCCTTCTGGTTGTCCGCGCTCTCCACGCTGCACATAGGGGGATGTATGATGGCGAACCAGATGGTTCCTCACTCACTCAGACTTACCTTTTTTAGGCCCGCATAAGATTCACACATAGGAGATGATCATTTTTATCTTCTTTCCATTTTTAGCTAACCACGAATCGCAGTTCCGCGGCCTCCAGAACCATTCAAGCCGTTGCGGGCCCTACTTCGCAAGCGATCCCAGGTCCCCTTTCACTCGAAGATGGTTATTATTTGCCACGCTTCCCCTTCATGCTGCTGTTCCTGCAATTATGACCTGGTCTTGTTCTAGGATTATATCTACGACCATCTGCTCTTTTGTTGACTTTGAACCAACGTTCTACCATTCCTCCCAGATCCAGTCTTTAGTGACATACGATACGTGTCAGTGCTAGCGGTTGACCGAGGCGGGGATTAGTGTCGGCCTTGACGTGCGGTATTGCTGGTGTATTATTCCGCCATTCCACCTTCATCGATTCGAGCGCAGTCTGAAAGTCAAAACACACCCGATACACTTCACCCACATCGTCGATAGAAGAAAACCTCCTAGTGCCGTGCGACTCGACTTTTCTTGAAAAATTTTTTCTCTTCATTTCGTTCTTTTCTTTCAGTATAACGTGTTTGACGGCCTGCCGGAGCTTATTAGCTCTAGCGGCGCCTATGCATGACTGCAACACTGGCGGATCCATACCGTGACTATCAGATCGATTATTCCACTCATGATCATTGTAGAGCTGAAGGGCACCAAGGTCTACTGGTTTATCAGACAAGTCAACCGCAGGTGCTTCATCCCGGGGCCCGGGCGGAGGTCCCATTCCCCTCTGGCAGTTCGCATCATCCTATGTTTCAGCAGCAGCATCATCAACATGGAACGTCTGCGCTACCACCTGCGGGGGGCCTTCCTATGGTCCACGATGTTCACCAACCAGTGTTGCTTACTCCGCATCAAATGGTATCACCGCAGATGTCGTCGCACTATGGCTCTGCTCCCCTCCATGTCTCCTTCTCCGCTCCGCACGGGACGAAGAGGTCTCGGCCAGGAGATGATGGAGAGAGTGACCATGACGAGCGCCATCTGGGACTCCATCTGCCAATGCTCCCTCCCGAAGCTCACTCAGAAGGGACCCATTCTCCAGAGTTGCTTCTTTCCGCCCACAGTGACTCGTCTTCCCATCATCGACCGTCTCTCCACGCTTTTGCTCCCCCGCCAGCGCTTCTCCATCAGCAACACCATCATCACCGGCTTCCTTCACAAGTCATCCCTCATCCATCTCAGCATCAGGGAGGCGGTATGACATCTCCATCGTTGCCTTCAGGTCCACCGAGTGTTGTAGGTCAAGCCGGAATGCCCGATCCTGCACCTCGACCCCGCGGACCGAAGCTCAAGTTCACGCCGGAGGAGGATGCGCTGTTGGTAGAGTTGAAGGAGAATAAAAACCTGACATGGAAGCAAATCGCCGACTTTTTCCCTGGGCGGACCAGTGGAACGCTTCAGGTTCGATACTGTACCAAGCTAAAAGCTAAGGATACCGTGTGGACAGATGACATGGTTTGACACTCCTTCTTCCCATCTCAAGATCGATATGCAAATTGTGAATGCTGACCACTTGCGGACAGGTGCACCGACTACGAAATGCGATTCAAGAGTACGAGAACGACCGGTGGCGTTTGATCGCGGCCAAAGTTGGTAACGGGTTCACACCTGCCGCCTGTCGAGAAAAGGCCGCCGAGTTGTGAGCATGGCAGTCAGCTTACATCCGGTGATTATATGATGTTCATGTTTATTTGGACCGTTCTAGGCTGTTGTTGGCCATGATCGGCCCGCACTGCAAACCACTGGGAGGTGTTGTCACGGGGCATTTATCTCTGCTAGATTAGATATTGTTGTCTGTTTTGGGTCATGATCTTATATACCTTTTCTAATCAGCTTCTGTTTTCCCATATTTTCTGTTTTGCTACTGGAACTGGTCTGGTAGGGAAAAAGGGCGGTGATGGGATGGGATGATTAGTCGCGATGGCGCAAGTGGAACGAGACAGGATTTGCAACTACTTATTGGCGCCATTTTCTATGGACATATGGGATTTCTATTGCATTTGTTGCGTTTTGGAGGAGACACATTGACGACTACCTCTTATCTGCTTTCTCTTCACCCCTGGTGGATACGCATACTACTTAATATCATCATGCGGGCTGGGAGCGATTAATGACCTGTGAAATAGTATTCTGTGACGCCTTCTGTTTCTCACGATACCCCTACATCGCCACCATGTACTGGTTCTGGTTTTTATTGGTCCTTCTGTACTTTGAACTCATACGATTCCCTGTGGTTTCACAACCAAGAAAACGTGCTTGTTCTCCTCTCCACGCTGTCTCATCTGGGTTTCGGGCGATCTGGGCGTTTATGCGGGCACCGGAAAGCTGATCTTCCCATGGATCTTTGAGACCGATATATCTAGAGTGAGCCAGTTGTCAAACTTATCTACTTGACACTAGAAGTCACGAGCATTTCCCAACTGGGAAGGTGACGTATAGTAGCAATCCCGATGCGGCAGGATCAGCACGTGATAGGGCTGAGCCCTTGAAGATGGCCTAATCGGGCGTGACTGCGTGACTGGCGGATTTGGGACACCGTATGCCAACCAACGACCAATCAGCGCGCGGATAAACACAGAGACGGCTGACTAACCGTGACCGCACGACTCGGACGTTGACGCTCCAGCGTTCATCGCTTCATCGGCGGGCCGGGCGGCTTCAAACTCACCTCACCTCATCTCTTCGAACTTCCCAACCTTCACTTTTTCCCTGTCCATCTCACCATCTCCATCTCCACATCCGACCAGGACAATGTTTCTGCAGCGCACCGCCTTCGCCGTTGCAAGACGCACGCCCATCAGGGCTGTCGCCAAGCGCCCGTTCTCTTCGTCAATTGTCCGCTGTACGTGACCCTATTCGACCGAGCTGTTTTCAACGGACAGAAACCCCCCCACCTCACTTATCTCAACTCAATTGAGATCAACACGATGAAAACCTGTCTTCCGTTACTGTTTGAGCTTGGGCTTTCGGCTGGATTCGTGCTGACGGGTGGTATTCTCTGGTTATAGGCGACAAGTCGAAGTGGGAGGTCGAGAAGCCCGGCAAGATCATCCCTTTCGATGGTTCGTGTTGCTACCCCCAGACCATGCCGTATATTCTTTATGAGCACTTCGAATGCGATGTCTCGATTGCCTCGCCAATTTCTACTCCAATTGGCCTCGTCAGTCGGTCGGACAACCGTTCCGATTTCTCCCGCTCATCCGCCTATCACCACGTTATATGTGAGGAGTCATGAGAAAACTGACGTGCCACATTTCTATAGAGGTGAAGACGGAAGAAGACCTCCTTCCCCCCGGTGCTAAGCCCGGTACCATGCCCACCGACCTCGAGCAGGCCACTGGTCTTGAGCGTCTGGAGCTGCTCGGAAAGATGCAGGGTATTGATATCTTCGACATGAGGCCCCTGGATGCCTCCCGAAAGGGTACGTCAATATGATCCTTGATATCGAGCGGCAGAGAGTACGATCTGTGGTCGGCCACTGGTGGCTTTTCTCAGCACATGACGTGGATCGCGGCCTCTCTGTGGATTTATACATCGCTAAATACGGGACTACACAGGAACCCTCGAGAACCCTATCATTGTCAACGGTGCTGGTGACGAGCAGTACGCTGGATGCACTGGTTACCCCGCTGACTCTCACATCGTCAACTGGCTGACGGTAAGCCATGTCTCGATGTGATCGCATTTCGCGTATCATTTCCCTATATAAGCTGCCCATTTCCTGATTCGATCGTGATAGGTCTCTCGTGAGCGCCCTATTGAGCGCTGCGGTGAGTGCGGCAACGTCGTCAAGCTCAACTACGTTGGCCCGGAGGAGGACCCCCACGCCCACCGTAAGTTGTCCCAGACCATTTCGTACCGCAAGCCCTTCATATATGCCACCCACCCCACGCTGTGTGTACTGGGACGCTAGCAGAATGTTGCGGACGATCTCTATTTTATGATACGCACCATTACTGACCAAACTGCCTTTTGATTCAGACGACCACCACCACAAGCACGAGGACCCCAAGACCTTCGTCGACTACGTCAAGCCTGAGTACTGGTACCGATAAATTACCAGCTGTTAGCAGCGCCGTCCACATGCCTCCTACTCGCCTGTAAACTGAGGCTCGAGGCGTCGACGTGCTCGCAAATGCCAAAAAGGAAAGGGGGATCGTGGGGAGAGACGGTCTACTATCCTGCCTTCCCCTTTTGTTCTCTAGTCCTTGAAAGTCTGTTTGTTAATGCCGCCGTTATCCCTCAGAGCTGTGTCATCGCCCCCTGTCTCTTTTGTAGAATACTCGCAGACCAATGAAGATGTAGTTGAAGTGTCCGCCAACAGTTCTGTCGTATTAAGCAAGACGGAAAATTGAGACTCTGAATTGAGATGATGTTTGGGTCTGTTTTGGTGCTGGCTGCACCTGAGCTTGGACGGTCTTGAGAGTTCTTCCATTATGCTGATCTAGTTTTCATGGATTGGAACCCTGCGGTCATAACTGATCGTTCTATAAGTGTATGTGTTGGGACAATAGTAACATAGCTACTATACCAGTTGATTACTGGCTGAACACTGGATGTGCCCTTCGATTAGAGCTTACCGATAACTGCTTACGAGTCATCCAGGGTTATTTCGGTGCATTTTCTGGCTAGGAAGAACTTGAAGCTGTCAGAACACATAGATGAGTACGCATAAATACTCTGTATATATTCGCTGGCCACGTGTAGAAGAGAATTCACCTGAACCATCCGAGATCAGACTGAGGATGAAAATCAATGATCCCTCTAGAAGTCTGGGAATTCCTGCTACAGCATTTCGCATTTGTCCTTTCACGCCCCGAGCGATCTTTTCTTCAAGAACGTCAAGGCAGCAAGGCACAATGCATCCACTCCAACTCTCATCGTTGGCTGAATAACGGGCGCGAAAAGCGCCGAGTGGTTCCCCGGGATCTCTTCCGTGCGAGAATCTGCCTGTGCCTTATCCCAAAGTTCAGGATCAATGCCTCCCAGGAGCCAGAAACAGCTAGGAAGCCCTCGGCAGGTTGCCAGCGTAGAGAAATCTTCGCTAACATTGGTTGGCGGTACGTCATCATCGAAGTCTTCAAAGTGAGTCGCGAATGTCGCGGCAATTTGAGACGCAGCATCTTTGTCGTTCAGGGTAGGTGGGAAGCGTCTCGTCGGAGTAAACACAGGGGGCTTGGGCGAGCCACTCGCCGCGCACTCGGCCTCGACAATGCGCTTGATCGCAGAGATGATTTGTTCTCGAATTTCCAATTTGACAGACCGAAAGTCAACGCCAATCTCGGCCCTGTCGGGAATGATGTTCTCTGTCTGCCCGGCCTGGAGACTTCCAACGGTCAAGACAGCGAGGTCCCTTGGGTTGATCTCTCTGCTCACGATGCTCTGGAGTCGAACAACAATATGTGCAGCAAGAAGCACTGGATCCACCGTCTGATGAGGCTGAGATCCATGACCACCACGCCCAAAGACTGTGATCTTCATGCTGTCGGCAGCAGCCATGATGGCTCCAGGACGCGAGCCAACGCTTCCTGCCCGCATTCTCATGACGTGCTGACCAAGGACATAATCAGGAATTGGAATCTTTGAGTAAAGACCATCGTCGACCATCGCCTGCGCGCCTCCACCTCGTTCTTCGTCCGGTTGGAATAGCACAATCAAAGTCCCGCTCCACACGTCCCGCATCTTTACAAGCGTCTCTGCCGCTGCTAGAAGACATGTAATGTGCATGTCATGGCCACAAGCATGCATTACTGGCTTTTCATTCCCATCGGCATCGCGCATGGTGAGGGAGCTTGCATAGGGGAGCCCGGTCAGCTCCTTGACTGGAAGTGCGTCCATATCCGCTCGCAGGAGCACAGTCTTGCCCTCGCCATTTCGAAACACACCCGCGAGGCCGTAGCCTCCGATGTTGGTGTGGAGCTCGTAGACTCTCAGCTGGGCCAGATGCGCCGCGAGCTTTTCCGATGTAGATTTCTCTTGCCGAGAAAGTTCGGGATGCGCATGGAGATACTTGTAAAGGTCCTCGTAGGGAGCCAAGTCCAATGACGCTGTCTTGAGAATATCTGATAAGCTTGACCGTGCCATCTTGTGGAATGGCAACGTGTGGTAGACGTGGACGGATGGATTCGCCAGCGCAAGGGAGGTGGTCAATGTGGCAAGGAGGTCCCTGCAAGCAGTGTATGGGAGTTTCCAGTAATATACAGTATTATACGTAGCGCAATCGTTCTGGAATTAGTTAAAAGCGATCTATTCTTAGAAAAGGCTGATTTACGCCTTGGCCAAATGCAGATCAGGGCGGTTTCGGGTATGGGCCGAGAAGAGTGTCCATGGGGGAATCTGTTTTCGAAATCTACTATATTTCATGTACATGTAACTTGTAGGCCAAGTAGTTTATTTCGGTAATCTTCTGACCCAGTCATCATGCATGGTTCTCAATGAATTTACAAAGGTAGGATTACCCGGAGTAGGAATCAACCTAAGCCATCCAGTTCCTCACTTTAAATGAACTTAGTCCACGATTGAGCTCTCGTACATGGAGGAAAGGAGGACACCGCATTTCAGGACTTCGGATATGTTCCGTCTATTCTGAGTGCCCAAAGATGTGGAAAGGAAGAAGGCAGACGAAGAAGTCTCCCACGCTCATATACGACTCGCGACGACACTAGTATATATTTTTTTCGACCCATCGACTTAGAAGGTTAGCCTTCAGTTGTCTTGTAGAGAAGTCACTCTTACTTTTGTATCTGAACTTTCTGGATGCACGCAGACCATCTCTCTGAATAACTCATCAAATCACCTGCGGGCAGTATTCTACTCCATAGCAATGATCAAGAGTTGAATGATATTACTGTAACACCAGAGTTACCATTGCTCAAAGAATAAATAAGCCTAATAATAGCCCCTGGATACTACAATTCCAGTGGATTACGGTAATCATCAAGTGGTTACTTCGTGCCCAAGACAACACGCCGCACTAATTGATGAATCATTGAAGTTTGAGTCGGGTAGGACAGTTTCGTGACTTGTATATTTCCATGACGCGGGATTACGGTCTGAGCCTTCTGTTAGAGACCGTTCAAGCACTTGAATCATCCTGAAACAATCATCGCAATGGGCCGCTTCTAATTTTACCAACAGCAAGCAAGCAGGACTAAATAGCTAGTAGCTCATCTAGCATATCAGATAGTCAATATGGCTGCTATGCTTCCGTGCCCTAGGATTTGACAAATCTCCATGCCTTAAAATGTCGTAAGCAGGAGATCTTCAAAATAAATCTCTTAATGCTACATCCTCTAATTTGCTTAAGCAGAGGACTTATAGCTGACTGGAAATGTTCTGTCCCGTATTATGTCGAGTAATGGCAGGACATTTGTCAGTCCGTTAAGACACTCCGGAGACCATCCGCGATTGTTTTTGTTTGACTTTGGTGGATCTGTCCTATGAGTTCAATTTCTCTTTCTTCATGCCTTGTCGGATTCCATATTCAATTCATCTCTGAGTCCCAGGCAGCCTGTCATTCTGCTTCCGAAGAGCCGAAATCTTAGAACGAAAACTTATCGGCGTCTCCAATGGAATGGGCTCTGAGTTTCGTAAAGTTGGGTCGTCGACCAGTAGATAAGTCCGTGCTTTCCCATTGGGTTGGTTTCATCGCTTTAAAGAAAACAGCCACACCACCATGAAGTTCCTTTAGGCTCAGATTTTTCTTAAATAGATAATCCTTCTCTTCCATGATGTCCCAGACATATGGGAGTCAGTCAACAACCGATGCACATGTGAGGTTTACAAGACTACTTAGTAGATCCGATGAACGGGTTGCAGAAACACAGTATCAACACGAATTACATATCTAAAATGCTGCGCTTGTTAGGGGACATATCCACAGGCGGGATAGGGGGGATATTTAGATCAAATACACAAGAAGCGGCAACCATGAACCCATTGGATACGTCACACACCCTTAGATGGAATGTCCTTCATTCTCCTCCGACAGCTGCTCTCGCACCCTCTCGCCATAAACATTGAGCGGAAAGGAAATTTCAAAGGACTCGCAGTCCAAGTGCTCCATCGCGCACATGACTTTGCCACAATCATCAGAGGACAATATCTCAAGCATCTAAGTACCAGATGGACTGCGGCCTTGCTCGTTATGCATGGTTGGTGTCACGAACTCAAAGTGCAGGTTCGAGTAACGCCCTTGGTGTGAATAGTAGGAGTTGCAGTGATAGGGATGGCTGGACTGCTGTAGCACCACTATCTCGAGAATCGCTAAAATCATCTGCAGAATATGGCACCGAGACTACCCCCCTCAAAGCTACAATTTATTGTGATATGATACAAAGCCAGTCGTCACTAACCATGTCTCAATGCAGCGAACGGACGATCAAAAATATCCGCAGGAACTTGCGACAGTTCGGAAACGTCCATGGAATCGTATCGGTCGGAGAAGAAGAATAACACCACCGATGCTAGAAGCGCTCTGCAATCATCTGCTCGAAACGCCTGGTCTGTACCTCGACGAGATGGCTATCTTTATATCTTCACAAACTCTCCGACTTTGAGTCATTTCACCTTGTTTACGTTGATGAATCTGGGTGTGATAAGCGGATCGAGTTTCGACGGACAGGCTGGTCACCACTCTGTATAGCACCAAGAAAAGTGTCACAGTTCCACCGTGACGAGCGGAGTCAAATTCTTCCTGCGTATGCTCAGGATGGTATTGTGCTCTCTCGCGTCTTTCGCGGCTCAACAGATGCCTCTGTATTCGAGGATTTTATCGTCAACTTCTTCGGCATTGCGGTGGTCGGAGCCGAAGTCTGGATAATTTGGTTCCACAATGGGAGTCCTTCTTCCCTAAAGTCTATTCATAATATAATTCCAAAATGTATTTGAGCCTCTTTCTTTTCTATATACAACTCCGAATCTATAGACAAGCTCGTATACATCAGACCACTCACCAGAGCGCGGTACAGAAGAAGCAAGAGAAGATGAAGAAAGATCGCCCTCCTCTCAAGATGGGTCCTTATGTACCTTCCCGCCATGGTGTGGGGTTTTGCATTCCCTTGCTTGCATTTTCATTCCCTTCTTTCGGTTGGTTGTGAATGTAGGTAGGTGTGGGTTGGAAAGGGGAGGGTGCATTCCCTGTATCCAGTGGTTTTTCATTGATTGTTTCACTGGGACTGTATGAATCCTGCAGCCCGTTGATTCCATTTGATAGTAGAGGGGGGTTAGGGAGGAGTGTTGCGTAGTTCTATTGAGATGCGAACTAGTGGATGGCCCTCTAATTGCATTACCTTGCTCATTTCTCTACTAAATCAGATCACTAGCTTCCTGTATAAGAAGACCTTCATTAGAGGTTATCTGGTGCCTTAATTGAGTCCTTTTTTGCTTCTCTTTCTCATTCACTGCATATAGATCTTGATTTTCCTTTGCCAGAAGGGCCGCATGACATCTACCCATCTTATCCCAATGAAAACACATTAGATGTTCTTCTAAGTTTTTCATATATCCTTCCATCAATCTGATCCTTCATTATCTGATATTCACATTATGTAGTTGAAAAGTGTTCATTCAAATGAAGTGATTGTACCTTCTGCCCCTTCGCTTTTGAATCCATCGTGTCCGGGCCCCGGAATGATGAGGACCCATAGGGTGAAGTCTACCCCTGCGGGTATCCTGTGCGAAGCTTTCCGGTCATGGTCGCTCAGAGCTGAAACAGTGTTCAGACTGGCAGAGTGCGGTGAGCAATAGTGGCTATCCCAGTATATGGAGTTCGGAGGAGCCCATGCCGAAACTGAAAAGGTTCCCCGCTACAATGACTAATGGTACTTGCCACGAAATCCGGGGGCCGAGCCCCTGAATCCACCTCTACAGCAGTTGTGCCTTCGGCGCAACGCTGTTGGTAGGTCCTCGTACCTGTCTCATAGCCGGTTAGGCCTAGGATGACCTTTATAGGAGGCCTGCGGCTCGAAGAATGGTCTTTCATGACGTACCTCATCGTTTCGATATAGAGTGGATTTGCTCTAATCAGGGTCTAATTAAGCCTTCTTCTTGACAAGCACACCCTGAATCCTAGGCAGCAAACTAAACGGTTCTTCAGGTTCTTCGATCTCGTGCGGATTTTCCCACTCTCCACTGTTGAGAATGTCCGCCAACACATCCCGGGTCAAATGACATCCGACAAATGTGCTCCAGGCAGGATTCCAGCAAGCTAAGGTTTCTTCATGTTAGCCGGTCTGCACCGCTCGTCGGTCCCTACACTAGAGACCAACATCTATAGAGTCCACCCAGAAAAGAAGAAAGGTTGGCAGAGACAGACATACCTTGCGCTACAGTTGTCAAACGGTTTCTACTCCATCCGTGTTCCCAGAATATAAACTTGCCTCCAGGTTTGAGCAGCTTCCACACCTCCTTCATCACGTTCTTCGGATCCTTTACGGCACAGAGGACCTGGATGCATAACACCGCATCTAAACTCCCCTCTGTGATTCCCTCTTCTCTCAGAATATCGCTATCTTCAATGCCACAAACTATAAGCTTATACCTATCCCGCAGGCTATACTTGTCCAAGTTGGCATCTATGTCGTCTTTAAAGTGGGGATTAGGTTAAACACCGTAGACATGTTTGACAAGAGAGGTATCATAACGATGAATCTGATTGCCTGGCCCAGGGCCCAGTTCGAGAACAACGCCGCCAGCGGCTTGTACGAGCGAGGGAGCAATGGTTGTGTCTTCGTAAGCGATAAAATTGCCAGCTGCGCATGATGGTCAGTCTACTCTGTACACGAGTTGAGTGAGGGAAGATATGGCGAGTGGGTTAGGTTACAGGTTATACTGAGCAACTTTGCTGAAGCGGCATCTCGAATTTGTCGTGGGCGGCCAAGTGCTGCGAGACCGTCTCGACGAACCGCTTGTGTCAAAGCTTCCCAGTGCACTGTAGGGGAGGGATGATTAGTAGAGTTGTGGAAATGGGTGACAAAGACTTACGGCAAATAGAGAACCAGATCAGGCCCCATGGACGGAGAATGGAAGCAAGGCGGCCAGGTTTGGGGGGCATGGTTATCTACATGAGACGGTTATAAATGATGTAGAACCTTTTTTGAAAAAGACAAAAAAAGGAAGGAGGCGGGAGGTCAAGATTTTTGTAGAATAGGGACAAAATTTGTGTTGGGGAGAAAATAGAAGTTGGATGTTGGTGGGCGAGTCCAAGTTGCTTGAGTGTTAGTTAGCCTAGGTTAAGTCTCACAAAGCGATCCCTGTCATGTATGGCTGGCCAAAAGTATTCACAGTGGAGCACATCAAATAGATTGAGGCAACAGGAGGCTTGTTTGCATCTCAATGATCTGCTAATGAGGGCTTATGGCACCATCTCACCTATTATGAAGAGGGTAAGCTTAGTGAAAGACTACTGACTAGTATTGAATATCTGGCCCACTGGTGGTATTTCCTGCTAGGATCTCAGATTCACCCATCAGTCTAACTCTAGGCTCCACCTGACTCAAGGGTGCTTCCACTTGCAATTCATTTTCAAGACGATGCCAGAGTCGATGACTTGAAATGGCCAACACCCATGATGTCTCTGATGCCATTCTGAAGCCTCGTCGCCTGCTTCGTGGCAGCATCACGTACTCCGCCGCAAAAGAGTGTGAAACCAATATTCTTCACGAGCTGGGCTACTGGGACCAGGAGACGACATATTTCACCCATCTGTACCGAAATCGCGATTTGATCAAAGCAATTGTTGTACATCACCTTGGCTTGGATTCCGCAGACACATGTCACCTCGCTGATCCCGAGCAGTGGATGCACGGAAGCTTCAATGTTTGCATCCGAGTTGACATTGATGGTCGAGGACAAACTCCAGGGAAGCAAGTGATTGTCCGCTTTCCCTTGCCATACCGAGTCGGAGAGATCACTCATCCAGGCAATGCAGACGAGAAGATTCTTTGTGAGGCCGGAACCTATGCATGGCTCCAGGAAAACTGCCCAGATGTCCCTGTTCCACAACTATATGGATTTGGATTGTCCACAGGTCAAACTGTATGTATCACCTTTTGGTATCTTCCGAAGGGATTCCTTGCTAATCAGCGTAGTTCACCTTTCTTGACAACCTGCCTTTCACCACACGATCTTTCCAGCATCTACGCCGTCGACTGTTAACGTGGCTGGGTTATGCAGTTCCTTCGCGATATGTTCAGCGTCGCAGCAAAACAAATGTCTCATTGGGCACAGGATATCTCTTGATTGAGTACATTGATCGATCACGAGGGAAAATGCTTTCTGAAAAATGGGTGGAAGGACGCCACAATGCTGAGCTTCGGGCGAATCTTTTCCACGGCCTTTCCCGTACCTTACTCGCTCTGACACGCACACCATTACCGAAAATCGGTTCCTTTGTCTTGGATGATAAAGGGTACCTGAGTTTGAGTAACAGGCCACTCACTCTTCAAATTCAACAACTGGAAAATGAACAAATCCCTGTTGATATTCCGCGAAATGTCACTTACTCAACTGTTGACTCATATATCAATGATCTGCTCTCATTCCATGAGAGCCGCCTCCGCTACCAGCCCAACGCAGTCAGCCATCTTGAAGATGGCTTCTACCAGACATCTGCATTGATGGTAATGAGGAGTGTCTGGCATTGTTATTTTCGCCATTATCTTCGTCGCGGCCCATTCTTTCTAAGCCTCACTGATCTCCACCAGAGCAACATCTTCGTCGACGACAATTGGAACATCAAATACTTTATTGACCTGGAATGGGCCTGTTCTCGTCCAGTGGAGATGATTCATCCTCCATATTGGCTGACGAATCAAGCTATCGATATGATCAGCCTGGATGAATACAAAAGTCTTCATAACGAATTCATGGAGGCCTTTGCGGAAGAAGAAGCGAAAATCACATCATTCTCAGAGAGACCATACTGTCTATATCCCATTTTGCAACAGGGGTGGGAGAGAGGAACGTTTTGGTGCTCTCTCGCGCTAAACAGCCCTACAGCATTGTTCAAGATCTTCTATGACTATATCCAACCGAGATTCTCGAAGACTCATCATGATGACGAGGCGTTTTGGGTCGTCACTATGCCATATTGGACGTTTAACACATTCCAATTTGTTGAACATAAAGTGAAAGACAAGGAACGATATGACATGTCTTTGCGTGAAGCTTTCGAATCCTGAATTTGCACGGCTCGAGCCTGCAATGATTTAATCATTTCTTTCCACTTTGCTCTTGTCCTTCATACTTGCTTTCATTCTCATACTGACCTTCACGTCTTCCATTTTACCATTGTAGCTTGAATCTGACCGTCAGTCGCCCATTTTATGGAAATCCTAAGTGCTGAATACATTGTCAGAAACCATTCCAAAATAAACTATATTCCATCTCGTGGTCCGAGCTGACCTACAATTTTGCAGCAAGAGAGATATTTGACTCTAGAATGTCACTACCTGGATTATGACGGCAAGACCTTCGGTGAAGTCGGTATTGCGCAGGCAATCTGCAAATTCTGTGGCGCGAAGCTCATCCACAGCCTGGACGCACTTCCATTGGGACTATCACTCCGAACACGAAGCAGTCCGCAACAATCTCATTCGATGTCTTCACTAGGTCCCTGCCAGGTTGCCTGATTAGCAGATTACGGTAGTAATTCCACTCTCGTTATCCTTTGCAGCGGATGCCCATATGGACTTCTAATGGTATGGGTTCTACCTGCGCTGGGACTCCATTCAGGTGAGATCAGACCGGCTCAAAATGTCAAATCTTTGTTTTTTCTGACGCAGAAAAAAAGAACACTAAAACCAAAAGGGTAATTTAGCAGGCCGTTGATAGTTAACTAGTTATTAACGCCATCCCTACTTGATGGTTGTGTTGGCGGGGTATCTCCGCTTGGACCGTTGTGCTAAGATGGGGATGATCGGTTGCAACGCCCTGATAGACTAGAGTAATAACAATTGCCCATGGACATATTAGTTGCGACACGAAACATGAGGGTGGACCTAGTACATATAGGCAACGTAACCGGCCAGGGTGCGCTGCAGCTGTTCTTATATGGTTGAATCAGCCGTGAGGTTAAACTGACATGGGTCTAGCGTCACATGCAAGCAAGGACATATGCGATGCGAGCACATCACACGATATTTGGAAATATTACTCCTACCCATCCCTCTTTGCCTCACTCGCTTGTCGAGCGGCCATTCGCCTTCCAACATATTTCTTTGCAGCCATCCTATCAGATACCTGTCACTAGGAAGCATTACACAAACCAGGCTCCATGGATGTGCTGATCTCAAAATGTCTGTGTGCACCGCTGTCGAGGGTCTCGATTGTGGGATCATTTTCAGGCTCTCCGCTCTACACAGCACTAACTAGCCAACCCTTCTAGACTGTCTTTGAGTCACTGCTCTTCTGCTAAGTTAGATCTGCCATAACTGGATCCACGACTCGAGAGACAAGGATCATCTTTGTTCGTCTTGTTCATCTTGTTTCAGAAAATGCATCAAGATGTAACCATATCAACAATCTTCGCGTCTCCACGGCTCTGGAGGATCTCTAGCACCAATCACAGCTCCATCTTGATCTTTAAGGGTCACCGCACTAATGACAATGGTGTGGTCAAAGATCTCTACCACCGTTGAGATATGGAAGGCATTGGACATGACAACGGCTTTTCGAACCCTTGTCGGGGAATTTCCTCTTTCTGCATCATGCTTTGCTGAAGCCATAGGTCTATCTGGTTATTTTCCACGTCTACTTAGAAGAACTGAGGGGATAGTAGTACACCAACCAAGACAAGAATCGTGCTCCACTTCTCGCCAGATGTATGCGGCCTTTGCAGCAGACGTGGCATCCGGAATCGCTGGCTCTTCTTCCGCGTGCCCTATCACTGCTCGGTCAAGCGCGCCATTTCACTGATCATGCAGATCCCTTTTACATGATACTTGTGAGATCCAGGGAGACCAAGAGGAGATTTCTCCTTTTGGTCGAGTGGATAGGAAGTCTGACAATACTTCTTGTCGGGTACCATCGCAGGCAGCCATTGGTTACACATAGATCTATCAACCTGAGCTGGTTCTATATAGCCTCCCCAGTCCTTTTGCTCTGCTCGGCTGTTTCGTCTCAAATTATCCTGCCAGAAGTTCCTGTATTATCCCCATTGTCCATGTTGCAACCCTATCTATTACAAGCTCTAGTACGGTTATCTCCCACTGCGCCAAAATGGCTACCTCTCCTAGTGCTGCCAGCCCACCCACTGTCCCCCAAATTGAGGTTGATGAGCAGGTTCGTATCTGGCCCTTACTATACATTATCTCTTGTGATGATCACTAACTGGTTTACTATAGGCTACTGAAAATGACTCTACTTATGGAGATGAAGTGTAGGAAGCACCCCTTCTGTTGGAAATCTAAGAGACCAATGTCTGTCGCAGGACTACTTACACCGCATCACTTACATCATCTGTCATGGACTACCGTAATGAGAATGGTAGACGGTATCATGCATATCGTGATGGTCGTAAGTCTATCAACTCCAAAGAGTCTTTACATTTTTTATGTCCTCTACTCATGCAGAAAAGGCTATTTGATGCCCAATGATGAAGAAGAAAAGGATCGGCTAGATATGATTCATGAAATGATGTTGACAATGATGGATCGAAAACTATTTCTGGCGCCCATATATGATCCACCGGCTCACGTTCTAGATCTGGGTACTGGCACTGGCATATGGGCTATAGATTTTGGTAAGATCACCCAAGAGAGACCGTGTGCCGTTGGATGCTGTCTGACTTTGATGCACTCTATAACATGCAGCCGATCAGTTTCCTTCCTCAGAGGTAGTTTGTCCAATAAATTCTGAAGATTATAACTTTACTAAATGACTCTCAGGTCTGGGGAAATGATCTGAGTCCTATTCAACCAAGCTTGTAAGTAAAACTAGGGCTAAAGACAGCTCAGAAGCTGATGCTTATAGTGTCCCTCCAAATGTCAAGTTTCTAATTGATGATTTTGAAGACGAATGGGCTTATGGAAACCAAAAGTTTGACTTCATTCATGCCCGTTATCTTGCAGTTGCTGTTAAAGATTTCGCACGACTGCTACGACAATGTTATGAGTGAGGATAGATACCTATATGCTCTATGGTTATATTAATCTTACTGACTGAGATAGTAACACAACACCAGGAGGGTGGGTTGAATTTCAGGACTGGGACTGTGATATGTATTCAGAAGATGGATCAGTAGATGAAACATCTATCAAACAATACTATGATACTGTCATGCCAGCATTGCGAAAGATTGGAGTGGAACCTGGACCAGGACCAAAACTTGAAGGCTGGTTCCGTGAAGCTGGCTTTGAAGACATTCATGTTAAAAAGTTCCTAATCCCCCTAGGAGTATGGCCAAAGGACAAACATTTGGTGTGTACATCTTGCTGCTGTTGATGAACATCCTTATTGTTAACATGCAACAAGAAATCCTTAGGCACATGGAATCTTTTGGCAGCTATATCTGGGTTTGGGGCCACTGCTATGGCCCCATTGACAAGGCATGCAGGATGGTCTAAGGAAGAAGCAACAATCCTAATAGCTAAGGCCATAAATGACTCAAAGAACCCAAATATCCATCCACTATTCGACTTGTGAGTATAGTTCCTGTACCTAACTATCAAGGGGACCATCTAACACTATTTATAGTTATGTTGTTTATGGGAGGAAGCCGATATAATATTGCCCAATGCCTTCTGAGCCCCAGTCCGTTCTGACCGTTCTTACAAGAAAAGTTGTCTCGGTAGGATTGGCAGTCTGGAATGTGTGGCTGAATCTGTTTCCGTTTCTTTTCTTTCTTCCTTTCTCGTCCTTTTTTCTAGCGCTATTCTCTAAATTCTATCAAGTTAATTCAATGCGAACTATGTACCTAGGAGCGGTCATAGGTAAGCGAGCATAATCGCGTATGACACCGTAGATACAGACATGGTAATGTACCTTCAATTTAAGGTCTTCTCTAATTGTCCTGTATAGTGGAAGGGGCATCTCCACTATCATTTCACTTATTTTGAAATCGAACTGTTGTTTGATTGATCGGAAATGGAATTTGTGGCTACCTCTAGTTGATAAAAAATAATCGCAATGTAATCAGGTAAAGATGGTTTGGAAACAACTCCCTGTTATAGCCAGTCGTATTGAGTAGTGGAGGAATGGTTTGACGCGAGATTGAGGTTCACCCGAGTAGATAATATAGCACTTGGTAACTAATTCAGACAAACCTCAGGGAATATTATTAATACAGCCATTTCCATTATAGCAAGATCTTAATCTCACTGTAATCGATACAGACCACCGCATTTAGAATATCATTCGCTTTTCCAGCGGCTCCTTAATTACAAATACCAGAAGAAGCAGATGCTATCATCCATTAAGAATATACAATTCAAATTGAATGTTCTGGAGCCTCAAGTGAATATGAACCTCCATCATATTGCGTTTTGGTTTGTTCCGTCATATGGATTGGATCCGATTCCGAGTTGTCATCAATGGGTTGATGAATGGAAGCGAATCCTCCCTGTCCACCGCACGGGCATCGATGCTGTGGACTTCCTCTCTGTGATCTGGGATGTCGCTAGAACAGACAACGTCTATTGGGACGGTCACGTATGGGATACTCAGGTCTGTATCAATCTAAGCGCAGTTGGAGTCTATAGTCACTAATAGAATTTTTCTATATAGCGTCGATGGCCTCCAGATATGTCTCTACGGAGGGATAATGCAGCAATCACGGTTGGACTCCTTCATACCTCTTTGCATATGGTTGGGATATTTACAGATATCGATGATATGAATGATGACTGGTCGAGGTTTAGTCTCCGATATGCCAAGGATCTGACGGTGCCAGCTTACCATAATACACTTGATAGAGAAAGGCAGCCTGGGTTCTGTAAAGGGGATTTGGGTAGCGTGGTAAGCAGCAGTATTGTATTAAGACTAATTGCTGGTCTTCCGTAGCATGCGCTGTATGGTGCGATATCTTGTAGCATGCTTAGAGATGGAAAAAAAGAAGAGAAGGAGGAAAAGAAAACAGTGCTAACAATCAGTCTGCAATAAGTTTAGTCTTGACCAAGGTGATCATTGGCTTGATCTTTATAGCTTGAAGTAAGAGATCCTCTGTGATGAAATTGTTAATTGCCAGGGGTTGAAGCAGAATTTGATTGGTCCTGGGCTAGACTAGACTTGTTCGATCGGAGACCCAAGTGAGAGAGGTTGATAGGTAGATCTCTTATGTTAAGTTTACCTTCCACGTTGGGTATGGGATTCAATCCATGCCGTCTGTCTTCTGAACTCTTCCTTTTCCTTCCCTATCATAGATTTTAGACCAGTCTCTCTCAACTCTGCAAAAAGAGTGATGGCATCTTCATAAAGATGGTTAGGAGTCCAACCATCCCTGGAAACGATATCGGCGACGGAATTCCAGAAGTCTTGAACATCATTCCAGCCTTCGCTCTCTTGCTCATGACTATGAAGCTCTTCCTCTGTAAAATGAATAGGACACAGAAAACCAAACCCCAACTCACTCCAATACCTAACATAGGATTAGATTCATAAATCAGAACAAGAGATATTTGTGAACATACCGTTCCACCCTGATCAGGGCCTCTCTTAAAGGCAAAATATCATCATCCCAAGTGTCACCGACGAATTGTATAGGATCGCATCTGGTACAGCCGTGTGGGAAACGGAGAACTCTATCCAGTAAGGGATTCTCTTTAGCAGTTTGTCTTTCATAGAGTGATAGGATGATAGAACTGCTCATTTGTCTTCTTATTTTCATTTTCTCCTCAGATCTGAGATCCTTGAAGTTAGAAGGTGCCTTTAAAATTATATCCCCATGATAATCGACTAGTCGCGGATGGCGTGCCAGAAGTATCAAAGGTCCAACCCACGTTCCTTGCCAATCAATAATACTGGAGATATGACCCTGGTCCACAAAGATGTTACCAGCATGCAGATCTGTGTGCCACAGATAAGGCGCGACCACTTCGGGTTCATCAGGAAGAAGATATGGCGCAACATCCAAGTATTTCTGGAGCAGTGAAAGGTGGGCCTCAGGACAATTTTGCTCGGCTGAGCTCACCAACGATTCCTCTGTCGATTTGCGGGTGGCATAGCACCTGATCCACTGCATCTCTCGGTGGGCTAAGGTAGCCACATACTCTTGAGGATGTTTCCCTTTGACTTATTAGAGGGCGCATAACGAGACCAGACTCAGACATACATGGGCCGCGATCAATATCCATCTTCACACGCTCCTCACTCCAAAAATCTCTCCCGACCACGGGTCCTATAGAGAAACGCTGCCTCACAGTATCCCTGATTTCGGCCGGCACCTCATTAGAGATGTCAGTCGGAATAGCGCCCGGAATGGCCTCACTTGCGTAATACAAGTTACCGTAACTGGATGTCGTCAGTCACTAAAAGCAAGGGTAACAGTCTTCCTCCACAGACCTCTTAAAAGATATCGAGAGCATGTGTTTCTCGATTGAGACAAGATCCTTCATGATTGCTATCCGTTGTTCGAGAGAGATATCCTCCCACACATCTTCTAATTTCTGCCCCGGGCCTCCTCCATGATGATGTACTCGCATCCCACTGGGTTGTTGGAATCTGCGCACCAAGCATGGACTCGTGGAACAGGAATGTTGAGCACACTTCTAGCCTGTCATTATAATTAGGACAGTTCATAAAAAGAGCCAATAAGAGGAATGAAGATCCTTACAAAATCCATCGTCGCAACCTCTGAAGCCGTCGTGTAGTACGCAGGCCCTGCAATAGGATGAGGGACCCTGGCAATAACTGTTGAGTCATTGTCCATCTTGAGGCGGAAGGTCTTGTTGAAGGAACCTTCCGCCAATTTGGTCATGGCTACACATTTCTTTGCCCTGACGCTATTTGCAGCGACATTCTGAAGTTCTAGGACATTAAAGGGGGTGAAACGATCATGCAGTTGCTTTTCCTCGTCCCAGAGCCAGCGGCCACTCGTATACTGGAAGAATTCCGCGACTTCAGGATCACTGCTCATCGAAACTGAACTCATTAAGCGTGGACGTAGCCGCTGATCGATAGTGGTAAGAATTTTCCGTGATTGTACAACAGGCTTTGGGTTCTGGGATAAGGAAGGTCGATGATGGAATTTCAGAGACGATCTCCAGAGCCGAATCGTATTAGGGTGAAAATGTTTTAGTCCTAATGCCCGCCTCATGGCAGCTTCTTTCACAGAGAAAATGGCCCGGCTGAAGTGGGAGAGATCATCATATGAGGTGCCTGAAAGGCGGACAAATAGAAGATCCGCCTTCTCGCCGACAGTCTAGCTTGGCTAGGTTTAAATTGCTATAATTACACATTTGAGAGCGTCAGGAACATTCCCTCCAATCTGGCCGAAGTCTGAGGCAGCTAACTTAATTAGTTAACTAACTAACTATCGACCAAAGTAGCGAAGTTCAACGTATCGCAATGGCGGATACACGACAGCGGCCCAAAAGAACCCGACATAGTTGCCCATCTAATGGTCATTCGATGTTAGTTTACTCCAAAGATGATTGAAGGCTTGGGGAGAGGAATATAAACTTACATCGGCACCGTATTCTCCCACAAGACCGGCAATGGGTCCTACGTACCAGACCTGTGCCATGCAAAGGATGGCACCGACCCAACCAATAGCGAAGGCGATAAAGGCAGCAATGCCGATGGGAAGCTTGGACGGATCGCGCCAGGCGGCCCAGTTATAGCCAGATCGACGGCGGAAAATGTATCGTTCTTCGATAAGGATGGCGAACCAAATGGCAACCCAGTATCCCATGAGGGCAAGGAAATTCGTGAAGATCTCCGATAGATGACCACGACCAGCTAGGGCACAGACGGTGTAGATTATCACGCCAAAGGTATTCCAGATAATGCGCGGGACCTTCTCCGCGTACCGACCAAGGATTTGGAAGTCAATACTTGAGGAGTACGTCGGTGCCACAGTGTTCGAGATCAATCCCAGTGCGACGACTACAGAACAGAACTTGCCAAACGTGTGAAGAGGGCCGAAACCTTCCACGATAAGAGCACCAGCGCCGGTATTCCATGCAGCGGCATATTCGGGATGAGCTGTTATACCGCTTGCTAGCCCAATCCCGACAAGCAACGCCATAGTGAAAGATGTCATAAGACCCAGGAGCGTCAGGATAAAAAGGGTCGGTTTCGAAGTGCGTGCGGGATAGTAGACGAAGAAGTCAGCCGCCAAGGGACTGTAGGTAATAGCAGCACTCAAGCAGATCGAAAAGAACGATAGCCTGGAGGGAAGCATCTTGTAAGTAAGGGCAACTCAGTGCCTCCAGAAGGGTTCAGCTTACCTGTTCCCAGCAAGAGTACGGGGATCTCCTTGGGAAGGGGCTGACAGATCATATTTCTTTGCTGATGTGCCATAGAGAATACACACCATTATCAGTTGAGGTAGAAACGCGAAACTTTGTATAGTTAGTAACAATCTCAGATACAATACGAATTTTAGCCCTTCTTACCGTTCATAGTAATGGAAGATCTGAATACCAAATGTAGCTATGACCCAACTGATGATGGCCACAATCACAATCCCTGCAGCGTTGTCAGGTCAATGTCATAGTGACAACCATCACTGGTGGTTACTTACCAACAGCAACTGACATGCTGCCTTTGGGTGAAACGGCAGACAGGATCTGTCCTCCAACCACACAGTCGATCAGACAGTATCCGATCATTTGAATGAGGTTTAGCAGGACCACGATCTTGCTTGGCCACCAGCCCATCGAGTATCGACCAAATACCTACATTGATATTAGATTGTCTTCCTGACTTTATTTGTGCAAACTTCAGTTTGGTCGTCTACCATTGTTCGATTCCCAGACACAGGGCCCCAGGTGGCGCACCATGAAGAGACCAGAGATCCGACAAGCGCTCCAAGCACTGCACACAGGGCTGAGTCAAGGAAACTCAGATAGTAGACAGCAGGGCCAAGCATGCCCAATGTGATATTGTTGGCGGCCAGATTGATTGACACCCACAGCAGGAAGGACTGCAGGTAGGGAAAACATGTCAGTTCAATGCGTTCATTCTCCTCCACACGTTCTATCCCTCGAGATTCGAGGTTGTAATCCACGAGCTGTTTTTCAAAGTTTCTCACGCATGCGCCGATGCGCCCTCCGAGGGACCAGCGGCCCTGTCGCGAATACTCCGGAACGCGGTCATCGACTAGTACTCCCCCCGGCTGATCTGAGCAGGTGATATCGAGATCTGTCTTGTCGTGAACAGCCGCTAGGGCGGGACGTCCATCTTCTGTTTCCATTGCTATAGACTTCTAGTCAGTATTCCACATGCGCGCAGTGTATGAGTGTACGGGGTCGCCGAGACAAGATCCAGATTCCAGAAGAGATCCTGTCGCGGTGTCTGGAATCGCAAGGGTAGTCTGGTGAGGATATAGAAGAAAGGGACGGAGAGAAAAAGAAAAGCGCGCATGAGTCCTTTCGCTGGTATTATCCAGATCAAGTTCAACCGTCTAATCTCAGAACGACAACTGCTACCGGCTGCGCAAGCCTCAGGATCCAAAAAGAAACCTGGGTTTGCTATATGCACTCGCAAGATCTCATACGACACCAAAACTGTCGCACAGAGGAGGTGCAATGGACTCTTGAGGTTGCGCAGAAAGCCAATTATCGTACACCGGTCTTCATGCAGGCACGTTACCTAGATACCTTGATCAAGGACAAATCCACGCTACTCGTCTTCATAATGGCCCTCTCTTGTAGATAACTGAGAAGAGAAGAGAGGAGAGAGGTATACAGAAGAGAGGATTTTTTCGGTCCCAGATCGCAAGAAGCGAAATTTCCAAAGTTGCGACGTGCACGATGGCTTATCGCGGGGGACCTTGGCGCAGAAGGAATACCTTTGGCTATAGATCAGTTTCTCAACGATAACTTTTTGCGTGAGCGAGAAAAGACTACTGACTTGTGCTGAATGACCTTGTGTGATATTTCCACTGGCTGACTCGTCGCTGTTGGAAATTTCTCTAAGCCCAAGGGCCAGACTATAGAAAATGTGGCGGGCAAATTCCGCAAGTACTAAGTTAGTGGGGTTATTTTTTTTTATGGGGAAACATTCGAGGAGATCCGTGCTTTCCCCCACTCTTTGCGATCACGAATGATGATTATGCTTTTAAGATATGTAGAAACGCCTAGTAGAGTCGGTTATTTGCTGAAGCCATGGTAGATATATGGCAACATCCTGAGGAGCGACTTTAAACTACCTGCACGTGGCTGAGATTGCTGCAAATGTGCACTTTTGATAGGCAAATTGGAGGAAAAGCATCATACATGGACTAATCTCAACGGTTGCAGAGACTCTAACAAGAAACAACCAGTTCAAATGTCGTTGACTAAATAGAAGTGCCAATTGCCTCACGTGGATACATCTCTTTCTGATATCCAGACAGTTTTCAGTAAAAAGTCCACAGAGAAAAGTTAACAACATACGAAAGAGATGCAGCTATTCATCATCCTGCTCGCCCAATGCCTTGGGAACACCCCTCTCCCCGCACCATGGCAAGACGACGAAAAAGAACGAGACGGAGCCCAGTGAATGGGCAGTCCGGGGTATAGTTCATCGAACGCTCAAGTCCATGTACCGTGGCTGCTGAAAACCAGGAAAAAGCGTGATAGCCACCAACTCCGAAGAAAAAAAAAAGGCCCATGAACCTGCGACTCCTGCCCGTCGCTTACAAACCTGCGTGTCCAAAGAACAGTAGTTACAGCTACCGCTAGTGGAGTAGAGCCATGCCCTGAGGAAAAATGCATCGAATTCGTCACATCGTCAATTTCGTAATTCAGAGATTTTTGAAATGCTCTTTCGCGTACTGTTCGCAGGCCTGTGAAAACGGTCAGCATTACGGCCCAGCTACGGGTGCCACAGCAGCCATGATAAAACAGGTGGGTTAGATACCTTTGCGGGCTTCCCGACTTTCTGCCCAATGACTTTCCATTTATTGGCCTCGTACTCCTTGATCGCTTCACGGAGTGCTATCGACTGAGGGAGGAATTAGGAGGATGTGACGGTGATCCGTACCAACGAAGTAACATACCTCATCTTCAGCAAACTCAGCATAATGCATATCCTGCGGGAAGGAGTCAGTAAGCGCAATAAAAGCATGAACGGTCGTCGACTTGGCTCCTGACCTTATACCAGTGCTTTTTCACACTTCCCTCGGTTCGAGTAGGGAACGTCTGCAGACAGCGATGTTAGTGAAGGCTGGCGGGGTTGCATATCAATCGACGGACCTTTGCGATTTCACTCCAGCTCTTTCCAGCGTCACGCATCGTCTTCAAGCGCTGTTCCTCTTCGGCCGTCCACGGAGTATTGGTCCGTCCCTTCTTCTTGCCCGCCGACTCTGGGGTGGCTGTCGCCGGGGCAGGATCGGTTCCAGCGTCCGTTCCACCAGCCGGAACAGGCGGCGCAGCCATGGCGGTCGTTGCGCCTGACGAGGGTGACGAGCGACGTTTGCGTGGATTGGAAGGTGACACTGGAGTCGCTTGGGCGGGCAACATCGGAACGCCCTCGAAGGGAGCCGATCCGGGGAAAGCGGACGCTTGCTGCTGGTTTATCGGTCGGGAGGGAGAGCTCGTTGTTGTCGACGTCTTGATCCGCTTGGAGGTAGGAGAAGACCTGCGAAGGTGAAGAAGCTGTCAGTCCATGAACGCAGAGCTCACCCATCGCTGTGGAGTGCGATAGCACATGACACAGGAACCTGGAAACGCCGCGATATCTTCCATGGATCAAAGCAACGCTGGCTGGCAACGCAAGACGGCACTCACGACATGGTGGGAGAAATGGTGATTTCGCGACGTAGGCCTGTTGATTCATCTGCACATACACATATAGCAGCTTTAGTCGACGATCAGGAACACGACAGCGGTGGCCCGTTCGGGTCCGTTGACGGCTCCGGCAGATGGAATTAGTAGCGTTCAGACCGGGGGAGCGGCCACCAACACAAGGCCAACGGCCTGAGAGGTTTCAACGGTTCGGGCGACAAAGAAAAAACCTTGGGGAGACCTCGGGGATACAAAGACAAAGACGCTCGCGTGGGGTGGCTGGGGAAGGGCGGAGAACGGCGGCACCAAATCTCTCTGGACAAGAAGCGTGGAGGGGCTGTGAGAGCGGAGGGGCACGTCACTCGTTCATGGTTTTGGAGAATATACAAGAGAGTACGGCCAGAGGCGAATCCAGCTCTACATAAAAAGAGGGAAAATCGAGGGAAATGGCAGATCCCTTCAGTCCTCTGAAAGATCAGGCGGGGTGCCAGTCCACCCGAGAAGCGGAGGCCTTGCGGATTTACAACCCGGTCATCATGTTCAGTGACTTTTCTCGTCTGTCCTCTCTTGTCTCTCCCTTTGACGCTGCCCCCGTCCTACCTCAGCGTTCCAGCAGGCGATCCCTGGCATCGAACTGGTCATTCGCAAGTTCCAGCACACCGGCCGCTTCGGGACCTTCTTCGACTGACGAACGGAGCGAACGAGATGCGGAGGAAAACCTTCGATGAACACAGCATGTCATGTGTCGTGGTTCTAAGGATACTTGACCTTGTAAGAGGTCCCAACTGGGGGGGCAATCCAGTCGATCCGGGATCTTCTTTGTCATCGGAGATTTTCTGCATCTCTCGCATCATCCAGCGGGAACGATGCAGGCAGTAAGATCGAGGCAAAGCGGGAAACGATTGCTGAAGAACTGCTGGAAGCCTAAGCTTGCCTTGCGGGCCAGCAACGACCAGGAAACATTTAAAAGAATCAAGCATATCCAGTAGGCTCCGTGCAACCTAGGATGTTGTAGTGATCCCAGGTGTCAGCAGAAGCAGGGACGGTGTCTATCATCAAGCTGTGTCGCTAGAATACCTAGCACTTTTATTTTAGTGAGACTTCTGGATGGTCAGGCCCTGGGTTGAGATGTGCACTAACTTAGAGCATCGCTGACGCCAGCGCAAAGGTATAGCACTGGAACGTTGGGGATGGCATGATAGTCTCCTTGGCGAGAGACCACTTCTCTTTTCATATTCCTCGAATTTCTTTTTCTTCTTCTTATTCTCCCCCTTTCACTTTTTTTTTTGTTTTTGGATTTACTGTTGCCTTCTTTGAAACACTCTCTGGACCAAACCAATCTCCAGCGCCAATGGGACACAGCACACAGAGTATGAGGGACTCCCTATCGAGCCTACCGCTCCTTTAGAATCTAGTGCGAGGTCCGAGCACTTACGGCCAAGATAAGTAATAAGTGAACGCGCGCCCAATGCGTTGGAGGATTAATTTCTCTATGTTTAGCTTAACTAACAACAATCAGAAGACGGCACTATGGATAATGGTTCGTCTGGGTGGGTAACCGAGCTGTCAATGCTAAAAGCCTAAACGGAGACCCACAGGATAAGAGCAATGACACTTAAGAGTCGGGATTCATCGTTAACGCAGAATTGCCGAGTGAAATAATACGTACTCCGTAGATACTGAGTATGTTCTTTCATCGCTGGGACCCTCGCGCACTCATTAATGACTATAGAACGAGCTACATAGAGGCACCTGCGATATCTGGCTGTTCCTGATGGCGTTTTGTCACTTAGAGAAACTGTGCTAACTAGATGCCAGTTTGGTTGACTAGGGAGAATCGACTGTTTACCGACCATGTCACGACTATTATCTGAGAACAGCAAACAAAGGCAGTCGACCATACGGAGCCTGCCGGAGATATCGATGCTTTCCATCGGCTCCATTCTCTAGACCAGGCAACCTGGACTGATAGTAGTCCATCTAGCCGCAGCTCGGTGTGAATCTCACCGACATATCTCGGTAGATCACTTAGAGAACATCTTCCCGGCTTCCAGGACCAAGTAATAATCATCGTGACGCGAGGAATCAGCACACGCGACAGAACAGAGACTATTCACTGCCCGATGGCTTTTTTTAGGAACTACAAAACAGAGCCATCCAGGCCCAGAATACCCCAGGCCAAGAACCGACCGTCTCAAAAGGCCCTTCTCGTCCTCATTCGGAATACGCAGGGCTCAACATGTTGCCACATTCAGTCTTCAGATTGATCGCGCTTGACCTCGAAAGGATCTGGAGGAGCTCGCTTATCTACATTGGGCAATAGCTTTTATTAATAATGCCTTTTTTCCCTGCGAAAATGTCTTGATTTGACTCCATATTACGCACTAGCTCACTGGGTATGTTACCTGATTGGGATTCTTGGACCCCTGGAAACGATCTCAGTCACAACATCGAGACACGCGTTTTGAGCTTACGCGAATGTCCCAGTTCGTCTCTACCAGTAGACACCTGCCATACAATATTTGTCAATCTTGTTTATTAAAGGGATCTCTCTTCTGCTATGCTCTGCCATGCGGAAGTTTTTTGTCCCGTTCTAATCCTGCAGGTTATACTGTAGCCTGGTCGATTCGGGCCGATCGGCCAGCGCGGATCGATTTTGGCGCAATTGCCTACATCGCTTCTCCCCAGGGTGGAAATGTTGTTTAACCAGCCGATCTGTTTCCCGCTTCTCCCCAAGGTTGAAAAAATTTTCTCCCCTAGCCATTTACATGGATCTTTCCCTCGGTCATAGGTCAGAGTGGGTTGTTTTGGTGCGACTCGGACAATTGAAACAGCGGGGCCCTCCCTAAGATGCTAGAGCGTTCAGAAGAACCCCGTCTCTAGCTCTCTTTGCACTGTCCACGATCTACAGAGATCTTCGGGAAACCTGGATGACGACTAAGATTGTCTGCTGTGCTATCGGGCTTTGAAACAAGCTACAAACTGTTCGGGCTATAATACAAGCTTTTTATGTTTCGTAACGATAAGTTTTGCGGAATCACTGATACTCGATCTGTTTGACACCCTTGGGGCGATCATACATGGCCAAACCAATGCTGCCACGCTTTGCTATAATCATTCAGGACATTGTATCAGCACCCCTCTCCAGGAAACGGGCAATTGCTCTTTTGAGCGTATTCTTCATGCAGCGCGTCTTTGCCAACGCTCGATTGCCCAGCTGGCCATAGCCGCGTCCCACTTTGGCTTGATAAGTCAAACCTCTAGTGACCTAGGGATCATAGAAGGTATGCCACCAGACCCCAAGCGCCTCCGCAGAGACTCTTTGATTCGGAAACAATTCGAACTCGAGGCGGTGCCACTCCAATTATGCATCAAAACTTCTCAGAGTCTAGGGGGGCGGACGTTCAGACCGCCAGCGCGCTTACCGAGAAGCTCTAGTAGATAAAGAGAGAGAAATACACCCGGTCTTGCACAGTCTTGCTCCATTCTCAGACCATCGAGGTGATTGGTTCTTCGAGGACGTGGTGATCTGTTTTCACAGCTCCATCTTTCCTTTATCTCCCACCGGTTGGGCTGACTTACATTCTTTAGTCGTTTGGGTTGCTGTCTTGACCACCATTCCATTCTGTTTCTCTGTTATCCACCTGTGAAGGTCCAGTTGCCGTTTATCATTGCGGCTGGATCGTGAAAAGAATCGCGAGGATCCTAGTTTACAGGTTGTAAGCAGGGACCAATTCGGATTTACAACAGATCAATATGTCGCCTTCAACCAGCCATGGCGTCCCAGTCACTGGTCCTACGCAGTACGGGAGATTTGAGCCATCAACATCAGGTAGCCACATGAGCCAATCTGACTATAGAGTTCATAAACATCATCGGAAGACCTCATCGACCGGTGGTGGCAGAGCATGGACGGAGGAAGAGGTATGCTCTATAGATCTGAGAACTGCCCAGAGCTTCTGACTGACGATAAATAGGAGGCCTACTTGCTGCGCACTCGTCTTCATAAGATGCCTTACAAGCATATAGCAGCTCACCTGAAAAAGACCGAATTGGCCTGCCGACTGCATTACCATCAGATGTCCTATGGTAGTAACCGTCGGAAGCGAACTGATTCTGTGTCTTCTACCGGGTCATATTCCTCTTTTGTCGGCCCGCGGGACGAGGCCCTAGAGAACACCACTTATACTCGCCTATCTCCTGTCCCGTCTCCTCCATCCAGTCCAGAGTATGGTGCCGGCAAAAGTCTTACCTGCGACACGAACTACCAACCATCCCGGGCACATGTGCCCATCCTTCCCAAACCTGACGCCTCTACCATTCGGTCTCTTCAGTCGACCCCAGCCGATATGATTAAGTCGTTACGTCTTGACACCCCGTTCACGATGGCTCAACCATACACACGCCAGGTGCAGCCATCTCACATCGACCCTGCACGGCTTCGAGCGATCTATGATGCTCATCGGGACTCATTCTGGTCTTTGATTGCTTCGGAATACTCCCACGAGTCCCCCTTCTCTGCTCGTCAGCTTGAGGAAGTGTTCTTCACCACTACACTGCCCCCCACCAGGGTCTGCGGTCCGTCTCCCCCAACGCCTGGATCGAGCCCTCGAGACACTACGTCCGTGGTCTATCATTCGCTCAACCCTCCTGTGTTCCACGCAGTGGAGAACAGAGGTTTCCAGGCAATCAATGGTGGCGCTCCGGTGCCAACGCGCACTCATAGTCCCGCCATCAGCACGCCCAGTTCCGTCGAGCGGTGTGCTGTTTCTGCACTGTTGACTGTGGAGAAGGAAGTCAGGCCATCCAGAGGAACTTGTCTGGAGGCTAATGCCTAATAATATCCAAAGATTCGTCTTCCCTATGAGATATTGAAGCTGGTGCGCCCTAGCTAAGAAGCGTGCCGTTTAAAATTTTCCATTACGACTTGGGATTTTACGAAACTGGTTTTCATGATATATGGATGGTACGTACGAGGTTGTCAGGTTAACTCCACCTATATACATCGGAGCGGGTGAGGCTGGTTCCTGGAGTTTTCTTTTATTCTCATGGCCCGATTGTTTTTAGCTCTAGTTCCCCGTGTGGGCGCGTGTTGGTGGCTAGCGTCTCCGGACAGGTAGATTTCATGCATGCCCAGTATGGGATTGAAGGTGGTTTTTTACAGGGGCTTTTTTTTTACATTTCAGGATGTGGTAGTAGCATCATTCAATGCTGGACATACCGCTTTTTCTTCTCTTCTTTCAGTCCTTGGGGCTTGAGATTTGCAGCTGTACTGTAGCTAGTTGCAGAGCGTCGAGGAGTTGCTGTTACCATAGAAGATATTTTAATAGATTTTGATTTCTTTACTATCCTGCTTCGGTGATCATATACTTCTCAAGCGTAATTCCGACGACAATGACGAGTCCAAGAGATCTATAAGTCAGTCTGAGCGGGAGCTAAGCATTAACTAACTTATCGCTGAGGGGTCGCATTATTTTATCATCTTAGTGCTCATCCATGGTGGGAATCTGGACTTGGCCGAAGGGACACGTGACTGCCCCTTGGCACGCCATCGGGTAACTTGAGCTTCCCAAAGCAGCAGTTCGTAAGGCAACTCTGACGCTGGTGCCTACTGTATATCGAACTCTGACTCCATTTCTGTTTCATCTCCCCATTATTATTATCTAATTTGCATCTCAGTCACTGCATTACAGATGACGGAATCTTCCTTGCATCTCTTATAGACTAGTTACTATTGCTATAATATAGCCCGAGGCAAACGCCACGCGTCCCATATCGTTATCGGTTGGTTATCCCGACAGATACCGTGACACTTTCTCCCTGTTCTCGTCTCTCCCTTGATTACCTAGAACACCATAGCGAAACAACCGATCCTGCTTCCCGCTGCGGAAACGCAGATCGCATTCTGCAACTTCCTATTTGTCACGGTTGCTCTCTGCGAACGTCAAGGCATTATTCCGTGAACTCGTTCCTGAAACGACATTTATCCTCTTTCACTGTACTCCGTAGACGCATCATCTATCCTTTCTGCCTTATTCGGGTCCCATTCCCCACGAACCCTGGTGCCTTCGAAGCCACGTCGGTGGTAGCCTGGAAACATCGAGAGGGAGTTTCGTGTTTCGCAGACACGTCATCTGCACCTTTTTACCTCCATCGTCAAGGAGGGGGTTTGGACGAACGCAGGACTGCCATCATGTTCAATGTCTTTCGAGTACTGGCCGATCTATCGCATATCTCATCCAAATGTATTTTAATATGGGCGATTCACCGGAACAAGAGTGCGGAAGGTACGTGAGATATCAAGTACCGACCCTCATGGAATTATGCTGACTTCCTTCGACTTACAGGGGTCTCCCTTCTCACACAGATCCTTTATGCGGTGGTGTTCGTGGCTCGCTATCTTGATATCTTCATAACAAGAATCAACAATTGGGAGTCAGCATATAATCTGTTCTTCAAGATATTCTACATCTTATCATCGTTTTATATCATCCTGTTGATGACCAAGGTATACCCACGGACAAGAGAGCGGGAAACGGCATGGAAACTAGCCCTGTGGTCGGTGGTCGGTTCTCTCGTGTTGTCTCCGATAGCGATATTGACCCTCGAACGGAATACCCACCGCTCTTGGTTTCGCGAGGTAAGTTCTGATCTACCCTCTGCACCCGAACAATGTTGACTTTGTTGTTTTAATCAAGTACTGGTGGGCCTTTTCCATCATTCTCGAATCAGTCTGCGTGCTTCCGCAACTCCTGCTGCTCCGCCAAACAACAGTGCCGACTGTGATCGATTCGTTCTATCTCCTGACGCTGGGATTGTACAGGGGCCTCTACATCCTGAACTGGATCGTACGCTATAAAGTGGAGGGCTTCGTGGATCCAATTGCTGATGTGTTCGGGGTCGTGCAGACAGCTTTCTACATCGACTTTGCTTGGGTGTACTGGTCGCGCCAACGGGTCAAGTTGCGACATGGTGGTATTATCGACTCGGAGGACTACCGGAAGAGTTGGCTTGTCAATAAGGTGTTTAATTCGCGTGTCGTGCGAACCCGCAACGAGGAAGAGGAGGAACCCTTGGACGAAGAAAGCAGAGCAGGTGAGGAGGGCGCAGGTCGTGGCGCCAGAACCAACCGCTGGGGTGCGCGGGGTATCTCTGTTTCTGCCGACGATACCTTGGAAGATCAGTCTCGTTCGCAGAACCACGACGAGGATTTGGAGGATATTTTGGAGGATGAGGAGCCATCCCATGACAGGGAACATTAGCCGGCCGGTGTCTGACAATGGCTATCCCTAGGACCACGATCATCGCGGACTAGATTTGACTGAGATCGACGGTTGTTTATTGGATTCTTGTTTATTGGATTCGCTAGTTCCTGTGCATTGTTCTTGGAGTTTACGTGATTTGTAAAATGAGCGACACATGGATGATTTTGATGAACTATATTTGGAAACTGAATGGCACTTCTCTGTTGTTGTAAATTCGCGTTTCATCACAAGTAGAGATCCAGTATGGCAGTGCAATCCTCACGTTCTGATGAAAAGCTATTTATGTCAATCCGACAGATCGTTCACCGCAGGCCTCCGGTGTTTGAGAGATCAGGATCGGGCAAGATGGGATGGAGGCGCAGCAGATGATCTTCAGATTCTCCATTGAGGCCTGAAAGAGTCGGTTGTCGAGAAAGTCTTTGACAGAAAGCTCAGGACACGTGCCGGCCCGAACTCTTCATCCATCGTCCTTCTGATCTTCGTTAAGCGCCGACAGACACACGGATACACCCTCTCCACTCTATCTCTCATGCTATGGGACAACACAAGTTTAAGTGAGATGTCGTGGCCCTGTCAACAAGTACTGGATATCCACAGGACCCTGCAATGCTGCTGGTCAGGACGACATGTGGGCTCTCCAGCTGAACGAGGGAGAGGCCATTCGAGTATGCGTTGACAGTGGGACTTACGACGGACGACACACCGTTGTTCAGCTCTGTCATCCGTGCAGATAGACGGTCTGTTCGAGCCAAAAGGGCTGTGCTGACTGGAGCTGGGGTTATTCTGGCCAGTCCAGACATCCTTGATTCACAGCCTCATCGGAAAATTGAGCGCTTAATGAACAACGCGCTGGCGGTCGGATTATTGAACCCTGCGCTTACCCATTGGCCATGAAGGATTTCCCAAGAGATCCAAAGTCTGTTGACTAGTATCTACTTACTCTGGGAGCTTGGCGATCATGGTCACCACGATCCATGGGTTCGTCTGCGGAAGTGATTACTTTTCGGGCCCATTGATGCCGCTAAGCTGCCTGTCATTTCTTTATCGTATAAACCTACTTTTTAAGCTTTGGCAGTGCGTTTTTGACAGATATCGTCGGACACTGAAAGATAAGTCGTTTCATCTTCTGGATCGCTCTTGTTTCTTTCGGCCGCGGTTGCTCTGGACCGTTTGATTAGTCGTTGCTTCGCCTTTTCGCAACAATGGGTATCTTCTTGACCTATCCCCCGGCTTCTGGCGCTGTCTCTCTCCCTTGTACACATCTCGGGGCCATTTTTTGGGTTCGAGTCGCTAAAAATTCTCCTGCCCACTCCAGCGGTAACTATCCTTTGACCATTTGGTCTTGCCATTTTAGCACCAAATCTTAACATGCTTCCCTCCGACCCCAAACCCTGTCTATCCGGACTCCTGGGCCCTTGTTTCCAGTACCATTCCATTTTAGTAGACGTGGGTCTACAGCTGCAGCTCTCGGGCTATGATGCTTGGGGGCTGGCATTTTCGCAGGTCTTCTATGGAACGTTCGCTGTACGCTGTCTATACGCGGGCGCTTAACTGCAGAACACCTTCGAGTCAGCATATCATTTTTCGGTCTTCTCCTTGCGGCACAGCTATGACAGCGGCAAGAGCCTGGAGATTCTGTATTTCTCTGAGCTTCTTCAAAAAAAATGCTTCCAGGTCTGGGGCCTGCCTTGCAAGGCAGTTTTGAGAATTTACCTGTTTACCGCAACTCCACTGGAGACACCTATGTGTGCGGCGTCTCGACTTCGAACTACTATGTCTCTGATCTGAAGATCAAAGTATGTCTTTTTAAGGATCACATCCAGTATAAAGAGAGCGCTCTCTGATCTTCATCAAAGACATCGCAATCCTTCCTTTTATCAAAGGGTTGACTTCTACCTTTCCCAATCTTTATATACTTCTCCCTCTAAGGTCAGGCCTCCTTTTGTTGTCCCTTTCGGTCTTTAGCCACCTCTTCACCTTTTCCAGTCAGAGGACCCTTTCCCTGTCCCAACAGGCTTCTTCATGCTTCTGTTGAATAGTTGGGGCCAGGAGATGTCTTTCCCTCACAGAAATACAGGCTCCGCAGGCAGGATGGGGGCAATGGAAGAGTATATGGGGGACCTCGATCCTCATTGGTCCAGCGTAGATGCTGTATGTAGAAATATGAGCCGAGAGGGGAGTGTTGAGACACTGATCGCTTCTTTGATGTCTAGTCTCAGTTCATAGGTGTCACTCTTCCATACAGCACGGCCGGTCACCCTTCAGCAGCAGCGTTGACCCCGATCAGCCTGCCGGATAGTTCTTTTGTTGATACCGGACCCAGTCCAGTGTTGAATCGGCAGTCCCAGGAATATCGCTACCAATCCATTGGGGATCCTAGTTCACAATACCATGGACTAGGGATCACTGCTCCCTTCCCCAGCAACTTCCCCGGACAAGCATCTGCCGGCTATGGCTTTACTCATGGAGGGCAGATCATCGATTACAACCCTACTCCAAGTGCGCGGACGATCACATCGCCACGGGCCCAGAGATCCAGACATGACACCAAGACCACAGATGCGCGGAGGGGCACACCCGTTTCGATTCTCCCTCACCCGGAAGGCCTCCGGCGCATGGAACAGGAGCGTCTTCACTCCCATCTAACAGAAGCACACCCACGAGAAGTACGACGTCCGCGAACCGGCATACGAGGTCGAAGAGACCCGAATGCGGAAGAAGAAGACGACTTTGTCGAACAGCTTCGGGAACAGAACGTCGCCTGGAGAGTAGTCGCCGAGCGGTTCCGAGAGCGATTCGGCAAAGACACCTCAGAAGCGCGTCTCCAGATGCGGTTGCAGAGACGGCGCAAATGTCGAGCGGCGATGTGGGATGAGGATGATGTGAGTACGTGTGTCGCTGTGACTCTTCTCGCGCGCGAGAAGGCTGACATGGCGTTCCGTCCAGATTCAACTGCTTAGGATAGCATATGATTATTGGCGGGATAAAAGGTATACGATCATTGCAGAAAAGGTAAGTTCGTTCTTCTCTACATAACGGCATGTTTACTGTCATAACACATTGGTCCCAATGGAAGTGAAGCTTACCTATATCTACAGCTACAAGAATTGGGAGCAAAACGAGTATATACCGAGCAAGAATGTGAAGCGCAATTGCGAATCGAACTGGACGAGGTTCCTGACCCATCAGATGTTCATCCGCCTCCACGGCGGACACCAGATCCGCAACGTCGTCGGAGACGAGCCATCTTGAAGTCGTCTAGACGGAAAGCTGAAACTGAAGATGACTGAATAAGACTCTCTTTTCTTTTTTTTCTTCTCACTCCTCGTATCAGTCATAAAGTTCAACCCTCTGTATCCGCTTTTCTTTTCAGTTTACATCTATCTCTCAAGCGACATTACGGTTTCGGTTCAGATCCATACATCACTCACCACTACGAAACACCGTCTTTTCCTCTTGCATGATAGCCCTCTAACCTCAAGTCATTCTCCCTTTTTTCTCTTGAATCCGTAGAATCATCTTCTCGAAGGAACGGCGATGGACGAAAGGCGCATACTCGAATTTCTTCCCTTGCTAAGCAAACAAACACACGTCTGCATTCCTTCCTTTTCGTCCTCTATTGCTCTGGATTATAAGCGTGGGTTTCTCATCATCATATATACATTCTTACAATTTCATATCAGAATATACCCCGTTTTCTGGTTTCTTTCTCCCTTCTCTACGGGCTTTCCCATTCGATGTGGGTGATCACGGTAAAGTTACAGGATCTGTACGTATACCGAATGACCCAGTGAAATTTAAGCGATTGACTTGACGTACGTTATGTTGTTATGCTCTGAGGGCACGTTCATTTTCTTTGAGCCATTCGCATTTAGGCACCCTCTTTGGGTCCGGATCATGATAGGTTGGGAAATAGACGGGAGGAGAAAACGCAGGTTGCGGATTTTATTTATTCACTAGATCTCATGTTCATCCATTCCTGGATTTGATTAACTGTTTAACGTTTCTCCTTATATATATAATAAAAAAAAGGCTAATTACAACACAGAATCAGTATTCATAGTTGTAAAATCCTACAAAGTTTCTCTCTACTTCGTTCTCGTCACATGGATCGTAAGTCCTGACACTTCATTCCATTCATTGCCTACTTCTCTAGATCATAAATGATAGTGAAAGACTGAAAAGGAGGAAAGGGGGAAACCCCCATGTCCTATATAGAAGACGGAGTGGGAATCTACTCCTTTTTCGAGCCCAACTTAGCAGGCCTCTCCGACCACGGGAAGTAGAGAGCCGGAGCAATGAAGAAGCTGTTACTATCATCTGCGATACCGGCGAATACACACCACCATGCCAGGAAGGCGGCGACAAGGGCGAAAAATCCTCCGGCCTTGATGATGTTTTCGTTCGGTGTGCCGTGTTCGTCGCGTCGCATGTAGCCGATTGCGAGGAGGAGGAAGGCCATGTCGACGGTGAGGAAGAGAGAGAAGAATGCTACGGTGGATTTGACGGTGCAGAGGAGGAGGAGGAATGTGAAGATGAACCAGCCCTGGGAAGGGGAGGGTTAGTTATTGGTTTTGGTCTTCTCTTGGAAGAGAAAGGGGAGAGGGGTTCAGGATGACCTACGAATAATAGTAATGAGAATGAATCGTAGAACATGCCCGTGGAGCCGTTGTCAGCTTCTATCAGCGAGTTCATGATGTTGAACACTCCCGGGGTGAAGATGATGCCTATCGAGATCCAGAAACCACCGTAGGAGGACAATGCAGTGGCACCGAAGGTGTTGCCTGCGGCCATTTCCCTGTGGCGTAGAAACTTCGTTGGCAACTCTCTATGTATATATAGACAACCTGCATGAGAAACTAGCAGACTTACCACATGCCCGCGCAAAGCTGCACCAACCCGCCGTAGGCATAAGCGAGACTGGCGACTATGTTTGGCTCCGTGATGTCTCGCGCCCCCATGTTGATACAACCCAAGACAAAGGTGGTAAGTGCGAAACCGCCCAAGCCCAAAGGTGCTGGATTGGCGAACTTGCGTCCCTCAACTGGCTTGTACAATCCGGGCTGGAGTTCACCACCAAAGGCAGGTAGACGAGTACTGGCCGTAGTCACATGGGCCAAGGGGCCATAGTGGGCATAGAAGTTCGGGTCTTGGATACCAATGGAGCTGGTAGCATTTGTTTCGCTCTTGTCCAGGTGGGTATGAGTCTCGGGAGAGGCCATGATGACTGATTCTTTGGTGGTGCTTCAAGACTTGACAACGCGATTCCAAGGTACAATTGAGTGCAATTGGGCTTACCCTTGTATTTCACGTAGGCAGTGGGACGGAGTTATGATATGGAGAGGGTAGAGGCGAAAATGAGGTGCTTATGGGATTTCACAGACCCGAAGTGAAAGAGGAGTCCAAGGATTCAGCCGTCCCTGAACATGGCTGAAAACCTGGAGGGGAAACGATTAATATACTCGTCATTGCGACTGCATCGAGGGATCAGAAGCAAGAGATCTTCATCGGAGAGGGCCAGAGCCTGGGGAGGGGCATTCGCATTCCAGCAGCGTGTTGCAGCAGCTCCAGAGTTCGGAGTGGAGCGTGGACCGACGGATGATGACGATGTCGAAGCAGATCGCGGAAATGCGCCGCTGGCAATCAATCTCGGTGGTGTTACGAGGCCGTCCTAGCTCTCCTCTCCTCACTCGTCGGATTGGTCTAAATATCAACTGGGGACGGCATGATGCCGTGATCTTGGTCAACATGAACTTATGAAGTCAAATAAGGCTGCGAAAGGGAGCAGGTAAGGTTAGACATCTCCGTCCCCACAAGTGTGGATGATGTCAATCCGGAATGAGAAACTGTTCGCATGTTTCTCAACGATTGGTGCGGATTCAGTCTGCGTCGGATTCTGATTGAACAGGACCAAAGGATGTTTCCCCGCGCTTTACCCCAGGAAAATGGTTGAGCGGCGAGACCGTCGAACGATCATCGTCTGCGGATTCGAGCTAGCTCTTTTGGTTGAACGCCATGTCAAGATTTGCGGAGATCTTCTCTCCTTCAGATGCTGCTAGTGTGTACTCTATACCGAATGAGGTAGATGTATATCTGTGAGAGATAGAGACGGGAGCTACCCCGGATTCCGAGAAAGATGCCGTCCTGGGGAAATTAAGTTCGGATACGACTCGCGAAAGCGCAAACCTGAAGCCTTAATTAGATAGAAAGATCAGTGGGTGAACTCTCTCGATGTAATGGATTCAATCAGAGGAAGTACATACCTTCATAGCCAAGACCTCATTTATCTATGGTGCACCGGTGCACTGGCATCTTGGCGCTAATTTGTTGGCATCAGAGTCCAAGAATCTAGTAAATGAGAAAGTGAGGGGTAACTAGTTCGCGCTGTTGTCACTCCGATTTGCAGAAAGAAAGATATAATCTCAGTCCCTCAGGGGTTCGACGAATCTCTTCCTTTGTCTGGACTCGCCGGTCAGGTGAGACTGGAGGACCCCAAGGATCAGGCAGCCAACTCTTCCTCAGGCCACAACTCACTTCTTTGTTTGCCATATCATTCACAATCAATACTACCCCTCAACCGGAACCTAGGGGGCGTTGGTGCAGTGGGTAACTTATAACTACACACTGCAAATCATACTCTAGGTTCTCGGTTCGAATCCTGCGAGCGGTGCACCCAGGCGAATTAATATTCCCACTGGACACCCACCTCCAGGGTAGTAAAACTTCTTGAGTTCCAGGGGCTCTGGATTTCTCCAGAAATCCCGAGCAATCCAGGAACTCAAGGAGTTTTCGTAGCATCCTGTCCCCATTTGCAGCCTTAGAGCATTACAGTGGCAGAGGGTGTGAGCTTTTTGCTTCTCTCAGAGGTATTTGTTTGTTTTTGGGGGGACGTGTCTGCTTTGTTTCCTATTCGGGTAATTTTAATATCCACCCACGAGTTCATCCACCTGCCACTGTTATAGTTTTCCGATCTTTAGTATTCATATCTAAAGTATGGCAGCAGCATACTTAGTAAATATTGTCGAATGTAGACCGAATGGTCAGGATTCCTAAGTGCCTACGCTGACCTCACCAGGTTCACATCTTCTACACGGCTTTGAGGTTTGCCCGGCAGATGGATTCGCTATAGGCACTGAGATACAGGATTCACATCAACGTCGGCGACCTCTATCTTCTTAAACCACCTCGTTTGTTGCAATGGAGGCCACAACTCAGAACCCACGTCATAGAAGATCAAATGTCTTGAGTGACTAGGGCAGGGTAGGTCAAGTATTATCACCAAGTCGTCCTCTTATCGCTCAAGTCACGTGCTGTGTACGGACCTCGGCTGCGGGAAATGGAGCCGATGACGATCTGGGGTCAAGTATTCTTTGCCCTTTCTTTAACTTGACACTTCTCTCTGCCAGAACGACGATGATTCCAAGATGAGTCCCGCAAATTTCGCTGCTGCTCAAGAGCGGGTCTTGGAGCGCCGCCGCCTGCGTGAGGCTGAAGCTCGCGCCCGCATCGCGGAGCAGCAGCAAGCGTCGCGCGTCAACAGAGCTGCTCTGGAGCGGCTTCCAGCTCCTTTGAACAGATTCTCGGGCGCAGGCCTTAGTCTATGGGACACAATAAAGGGTCGAGAAGGAACAAGGCCCGCCTTCCGTGTGGGCCAAGTGGACGCAGAACTTCTGGATGAGGAGTTGCTGGGACTGCTAAAAGGTCAAGTTGGCGAGGCGCTGAAATACTTCGGGGTAGGGACACCATTTGACATCCTGCGGCCGCCTGCTGTAGCTTGGAGACAATAACTAACCTGGCGTGTCTCAGCCTCATGTCCGGGAAGATTGGTCAAGTGAAATTCAACTTGCACTGCGCGCTATTCTCTTCAAGCTTTCTATATGGGACCACAGTGCGTCTTACGGTGCAGCACTGCAGAACCTGAAATATACCGACAGTCGAAGTAAGGGACCAGTTCATTCGCCTCCCACAATATGGCAGAAGGTCTTATATGGGATGTTCACTGTCGGCGGCCGCTACGCCTGGGATAAGTGGGAAAGCTGGTTGATTGACAAGCAAGGTGGTTACGAGGAGGTGAGTATCTGACTCAGTCTTAATGTCTGCATGGGGAACGATTTACTCATAAGACCAGCCTTCGTCGGAAGTACGGTTATTATCAAAGATTACGGATATAGCTTCGACAGCGCATTCTATCGCGGCATTCCTTTCCTTCCTTGTCTTCCTGGTGAACGGGCGATATCGCACGCTTGTCGATCGGATACTTCGCATTCGTCTCACTCCTCCATCCACGCAAGTTAGTCGTGAGGTGTCGTTCGAGTACCTCAACCGCCAGCTTGTATGGCACGCATTTACCGAATTTCTATTATTCCTGTTACCTCTGGTTGGGATCAATCGTTGGCGCCGTTGGCTATCGAGAGCGTGGCACAGAACTATCTCTACCCTAAAAGCAACCGGCGACGACGAGGAAGCCACAGAGAAGCGGGGAGAGCTCGCTTTCCTTCCCGAACGGACATGCGCTATCTGTTACCAAGAACAGAATCCCACATCCACTTCGGAGAGTGACGTTATCGGTGTGTCTGCAGCATCAGGTATCATTGGTTCTACACAGACGGACATCACCAATCCCTACGAAACGATACCATGTGGATGTGTATACTGTTTTGTGTGTATCACACAGAAGCTGGAAGCTGAGGGAGGTGAAGGTTGGATCTGTCTTCGCTGCGGCGAGATCGTGAAACAGTGTAAGCCTTGGAATGGCGATGTGCTGGAAGAAGATCGCCGTCCGGGGACTGGCAAGAATGTCGGATTTGCCTTGGCCTCTAGTCCAGAGGATCAGCAAAGCTCAGACAAAGCATCTGGTGCGCTAACCGGGACAACAAGTGCGTTCCAAGCATTAGGTGCAAACGAAGAACTCCAGGATTCTGGTTAGTGGTCAGCAATTGATAAAGGGGCCGATGAAGCCGCAGACGCAGGACCCGAGGAGTCAAAGTAACGGCGCCAGGACAACTATCTTCAGTGCGACGTCTCAGCAGAAGCCTACCTAGCAAGAGTTGGCAGCTGTGTCTACCGGGTGCTGAAGAGCAGGTCGTCTATAGCTGGGAACTAACTTCAAGCGATACCCGGCGAATATCGTTTGAAAATATGGAAACCACTGGAGGATTAACTACCCAGGTAGTACGCATATTAGACTCCTTTCTAACTCTGGAGCCATTAGAGATACCCCACAAATTTTATACCATGTGCTGCATATACCATGGGCATGAACCCTGATACACGAGTTGAGAGTCATCGAACATCATGATCTCTTGCATTGCCATGTGTACCGTGAGAGAGAACGGGCCCATCTCGGTGCAGACAGAATAGACTGGTTAAATGGACGATTTAGTTCGGTTCAGGAAGAGAATCGTCCCAGGTGCTCGTAGATTTTTGCTCAGTAGGATTCCACCAACAGCCCCAGCTTCAATAATAAAGCACAGCAGCAATCCCCATCGCTGCCCCAGCCAGCGGAAACAGCGACCTTCCCATATTCAAACAATTCCACCTCTGCAACAAGCCCGGTACCTCCTGATCCTCTCTCGCCCTCTTCGCCTCCTCCTCTGCACTCATTGCCATCCCTTCCTTCCCCTCTTTCTCCACAGCATCATCCCTGGTCGCATGAGCCTCCAACCGCTTGTTCACCCGCCACATCGTGGCAAATGTAAATGGCACAATGGAAATTGTCGTCGCAGCCGCGATCAGGTAGAGTCTCGCCACTTTCCCAGCACTAGCGGTATGCCGGAGGCTGTAAGCCACATAGGTATATGCCAGTGCGGAAGTGAACGCCAATGGAGGGAACATCACTTTTCCCTTGTTGTAGACGTAGAGCCATTGGTGCGTGATGAGTGAGATGGGGGACCCTGGGCTGTCGGCTTTGGCAGAGGTCTTGACGATAGCGGAGCGCGATGGGACAACAATTGCTGGGAGGGTGAAGGATGAGATGCTGAAGATTCCGCCTTTTGGATTGTAGTCAGTTATTGCAATTACAACGATATGCTTTGGGGAGACGTACCAGAAGCAAAGGCAGATCCTAGAATCCCAATGGCCTGCGCGGCCTTGAAGCCTGGAGCGTCGGACATGGTTGTTACGTGAATTGAGATATAATTTCGAGGTGCGTAGATGCTTTTGAGATAGAGAGTAGGTGGTTTCAATAGAAATTGATGAGGGATCGAAGCTCCTGCCTGAAGAACCAGATGGTCACCCGATCTGGAGTAACTGTCAGTGGATTTCTCGTATGATCCCGGAATGCGGAGGCGGAAGCTGCTGATTTTGGTCACCATTACAGTATAGTTGATCATACGATTTAGTGATATATTTTCTTTGAGTGTTATTCACAATATCATCTCCTCAATTCAACTAGTCGTGAATGGCCTGAATATAACTTGAAATCGTTGACGTTCTTGTGTTGGGAAACAATGACGTCGATGATTGGAAACTACTGTGGTGGAGATGGACACAATACACTCTAAATCTGAAGAAATGTATAAAGAGTTGAAACGATCTGTTTTACTTGGGTTCATAATTGACTATTAAGATGTGAGAAGTCCGATTATGTCTTGAGAAATTGGCTGAGTTCGTCGTGATATATATTTATCCTGTTAAAGCTGTTAGAAGGTCTGAGTTGTCGACCTCGCTATCATAGTGCATAGATCAAACGGAGAACTCAGTTTCTCTAGTTCAGCAATGATCAATACTATGAAACAGAGTTTAGTATTATTATTCATAACTTCAATGTAGAATATCTGGGTCTGAAATGCGAATCAACCCATGACTTCCATCCATCCCCGCCAATGATAATTGACCCAGATTCGCTTACCCCTTCTACGCTACTGATCCCCGCAACGGCAAACTGTCCGACGCCGAGGACAAACTAGTAATAAACGATTTTGCGGGCAGTGGGGTTTGAGGATCTCTAATGTCGATAGGTTACTCGTGGACACACACAGTGGCCTGCCAGCGGGGTGATCTCCGGCATCGCGAGGAGGGGTGTTGAACCGATGGCCGCAATATCCGCTACTTGCCTACCATTTCTCTTCTCTTGTTTGTTCTTATACTTACTCGATTGTCAATCTCTTCTGTAAGAGCTGGGCTACGCACTTCACTGTTCTGGCCTTGTGATCTTGAAAGGGTAGATCAAAATGGCTTCCTCGGAGACAACGGAGAATGCCTTTCAGGAGGCAAGGTATATTGAATTTCCAAGCCTCCCCGCAGATGCAAAGCATGAGGATGGCACACCAGCGTTGAATAGGTACTCTGCCAACATCACAAAGGGCCATGAATTCCCCGGAGCGAAGGTAACCAATCCCGGAAATCTAGATCGTGCCTCATTGCAAGTGTGGCTGCTAACCACATGTGTATTTTCCTAGGCAATGCTCTATGCTGCCGGAGTACCGGATCGAGATGCTATGAGGAAGAGTCCACAGGTCGGTATTGCCTCAGTGTGGTGGGAGGGCAATCCGTGCAATATGCACCTGCTAGATCTTGGGAAGACGGTGAAGAAGGCCATCGCGGATAGGGGAATGATCGGGTGGCAGTACAACACGATTGGTGTCTCTGATGCTATTTCCATGGGCAGTGAAGGTAGGGAGCTGCGTAGCTGTAACTTGGATAATCTCCTATGATGCTGACAGTTCGTAGGCATGCGATTTTCTCTCCAGACACGAGAGATCATAGCCGACAGCGTTGAGACCGTGACCTGTGCCCAGTATCATGACGCTTGCATTGCTATTCCTGGCTGTGACAAGAACATGCCAGGTGTCGTGATGGGTATGGCAAGACACAACCGTCCCTCGATTATGATTTACGGTGGAACTATCGCCGTCGGATACTCCAATCTACTACGGAAGCGTGTCAGCGTCTCGACATGTTTCGAAGCTGCTGGAGCGTACGCGTACGACACGTTGCGCCAACCCGATGATGGAGGAGATACGTCCAAGACGAAGGATGAGATTATGGATGATCTTGAGAGACATGCGTGTCCAGGTGCTGGCGCGTGTGGTGGTATGTTTACTGCCAACACAATGGCTACAGCCATCGAGTCCATGGGCCTGTCCTTGCCAGGTTCGTCTTCGACACCGGCGGAATCGCCTGCCAAAATGCGGGAGTGTGTGAAGGCCGCAGACGCAATTAAGGTCTGCCTGGAAAAGAACATAAAGCCTCGTGACCTGTTGACCAAGCGATCGTTTGAAAATGCGCTTGTCATGACCATGGCACTTGGTGGAAGCACGAATGGTGTCCTTCATTTCCTCGCTATGGCGAGAACTGCTGGCGTGGACCTGACCCTGGACGATGTCCAGAGAGTCAGCAACAAGATCCCCTTCATAGCAGACCTTTCTCCAAGCGGCAAATTCTACATGGCTGATCTCTACGAGGTGGGAGGTATTCCATCCGTGCAGAAGCTACTGATCGCAGCTGGCCTTCTCGACGGAGACATTCCGACCGTGACTGGAAAGACGCTGGCTCAGAATGTTGAATCGTTCCCGTCGCTGCCACAGGATCAGACTATTATCCGGCCTCTGAGCAATCCAATCAAGCGCACGGGTCATATACAGATTCTCCGAGGAAACCTGGCACCAGGCGGAGCTGTCGCCAAAATCACAGGTAAGGAGGGAACTAAGTTCACCGGGAAAGCTAGAGTATTCAACAAAGAGCATGAGCTCAACACTGCCTTGGCAAAGGGTGAGATCCCCAGGGGTGAGAACCTGGTGCTTATTGTCCGTTACGAGGGACCCAAGGGCGGTCCGGGGATGCCGGAACAGCTGAGAGCCAGTGCTGCTTTGATGGGCGCGAAACTTACCAACATCGCCCTAATCACGGACGGCCGATACTCAGGGGCCAGTCATGGTTTCATTGTCGGGCACATTGTGCCTGAAGCAGCCGTGGGAGGTCCCATTGCTGTTGTTCGGGACGGGGATACCGTCACCATCAATGCAGAGACGAATGAGCTCAGTATGGATGTTTCCGACGAGGAGATCCAGGAAAGACTGAGAAACTGGCAGCCCCCCAAGCCACACGTCACCCGTGGTGTATTGGCCAAATATGCGAGACTCGTGGGGGATGCGTCTCACGGCGCGATGACAGATCTGTTTTAGACGGCGGCAACCATGAGATCGGTCTATTTTTGACGATCGCCTGCAAGAATGCGGTGAGGCGACAACAAGGGATACTAAGCTGTTGCTATCAGGATTCTACCTCGTGTGCGAAGCATTGGACCAGAGCGATCCTTCGGTTTCGTAAGCTGTAGGTAAGCCCGCCGGGTATCTGCATCCAGATTCCCGATGAGGGAAGAGACTCGAAAAGAGACAGACAAACTGGAAGCAAAAAGTCGAAAAGAGCGATCCAAGGCAGAACTATAGAACAAGATTTACGACCTTCACAGTGACTATTTACTAGTAGTTCAGAGATTCTCGGGACGGCTCTAGAAGGGCGATCCCGCTAACTAAGGCAAAGCCCCAACTGCCGCTCTTGGCAGCCTTGCCTGACGCCATGTGCGCCGCCTACTCGGTCTGATTCATCGAATCTAATTTCTCGGTCTTTTGCTTCTTGACCGCAAAACCTCCCACGGCCATAGTCTCAGGCTGAACAGGAAGACAGGATAACTCCAGGTAAGGGGTTCATTTCCGGAAATGTGCAATGTGACTCCAATCGCTTTTTCCCCGCCATTCGTCTCCGGCAGGATCCCAGTCTATCGTTTCTTTTGCCCGCATCGCAATTGCGCCAGCACCTCCATCACAATCCTTTTCTGCAGCTTGCTGGGTTGGAAACTGACACCTTGCCCAATTGCAGGTAGCCAGCAGTGCTTAATGCCAGCAGTCTCCGGCAGGTTCGCATCGACTGGATCGTATTTGAGAGTTTTGTCATACATCAAGATCTGCAGCGGGCCTCGACGTTCTGTAGCCGCGCGCTGTTTGACAACGATCATCAGAGATAACAGCCATTGATAGACGCACCGGATCGGAGTCGCTGCGCTGATTGGCTTGTGCAGCGCTGTCGGGTTTCGTCCAGTCATCGCGCGGTCGTCTTTGCGGGAGCTTGGAGCCGAATATCAGGTTACGCAACAAGCGACGTCTCCATTCTACCCGCGCAACCCGTGTATCAGACTCGATTCCACCTCTACGAAGCGCTATACCGCCCCGTGCTGTAGTTCGAAGGATCGGGTTCCAGAAACGCAGTGGTGATCAGCGCGCGGGAGAGGATCTGGAACTTTTCTAGAACCGGGGTGTCCAATAGTCTTTCCCCGAAGAGGACACAGTGAGCGCAGCGCTGAGGCTTGCGTTCTGTCATAAATTCAGCTTTGCTCCGCCCGGAGATGTTGATGGATAATTCAAACCCGTCCTCTCCGACGCCTGCCCCGGCATTATTTCAGTTATCACTGACGAGCTTCGCATCCTCTGCGTTCGGGACGATCTCGCGCTTCGGGGAAATAAGTCGCGCTGCACTAGCCCGAATCTATTTAGACAACAAAGATGCTGGCGTGAGCTGGGGAAAACTCCTCTTCGTGACTACTTTCTTGACTACTATGGTCGGCGGCTGCGGGCTCTTGTCAGTTATCCGGTCCCGTAAGAGGGTCCAGGGTCAGCAAGAACAACAACAACGACGAACAAGTTATAGAAAATCATCTGATTTCAGCGCTACGGTGTCATCGTCCGAAGATGAGGACATCGACAGCAATGGGTCGTTGGCGCGGAGAAAGGCACTTGCTAAGGCCAAAGCGTTTATACCGCGGTACAAGGGTCTAACACCTAGTGGTGAGTCAGGAGCAGTATCGATAGGCTTCTTGTAGGGTTATTTTAGTACTAACACCCTAACAGCGGTCAGTACGGATCCTGGGCTTCTCAAGAAACATTCCTCCTACGTGTCGTACACTACATCGATAGCCACCTATCCCTATATTAGGACGTTCTTCTCTCCTCACCCTCACATGGACAAGTTTCCATCGAAGCCGGCTCCTATACCCTTGCTGGTGTTCGTGCATGGTCTGGGTGGATCGTTGGCTCAATTTCATCCTCTCCTCACAAGCTTGTCCAATATTGGCCCCTGCTTTGGAATAGACCTTCCGGGTTGTGGTCTATCGTCTTTTGCACCGACATCTTGGAATGCCTACTCGGTGGAGGCTCTAGTCGAATTGCTCATCATAGCCATTGAGCAGCATCGTGATAAGGAGGCGGGACAGCAGGTTGTCCTGATAGGGCACAGCTTAGGTTGCTCCCTGTCTGCCTTAATAGCATCTTCCACATCGTCAGTGCGATCTGAGTTACAAAAGCACGTCGCGGGCCTGATAGCAGTGTGCCCCCGTGCATCCCCTCCCTCTGCCCACGAGGTCACGCTTTTCCGCAGACTTCTTTGGATACCGGAGCCGATTTTCGACCTCTGGCGATGGTGGGACCGACGCGGTGGTCCAAATAGCCACAGTGTATCAAGATTTGTCGGAAAGGATGCCGATCCGGATACCAGGCAACTTCAGGTTCGATTCAACAAGCAAAGCAGAACTCCGGTGTGGAGACGCATGGCATGGGGCAGCCTTCCGACCTACGACCATGACAAGCCGCCTACTGGAGGAATTCCTGGCAGGGAGGTGTGGTCTGGAATCCAGGCTCCTGTCTTACTCGTGGCGGGTGAGGCGGATGCTATCACGAAAGCTGCGGAAATCGCCAAACTGCTGTCCTACTTTGGAAGCAGTGAGGTTGATACCAAAATGAACGGTACCGGGAGCGCCATCGTGCCCGACGCATCCAGAGTCCACGACCAGAAACAAGCCTCCTACGACGCAGGCGCTCACGACGAGAAGTTTGGACTCGACGCGGCAGATGGCGAGACTGTCCTGCCAGAGAAAGAGGAGCTCGGACAAGCGAAGCGCGTTGTGAAGACCACTATTCTTCCAGCACCAGCTTCTCATGCTCTCCTCTACGATCGGGCGACCTATCGTACTCTGGCGGGTATCATCCAGGAGTTCCTTGTCAAACATGTTGATAAAAGGCTCAACCTTGGATGGCAGTTGCAGCACCTCAACACGTCCGGCAAGTGGGATGTCAAGAACCTTGCTAAGTGGAAAAAGGTTCCTCCCGTCTCAGAGCCGATTGGAGACACATTTCTCGCTCTCAAGATGCTTCGAGAGGTGGACGAGGAGCATAATCCGGTGCTCTTCGCCCAGGCACATCGCGGCCAAGTTTATGCCGTAATTGATATCAGCCACGAGAATCCTGTTTACGATCCAGCACAACTGGAGAAAGGCGGGATTCATTACCACAAGCATCCGACCGTGTCCAAGATCCCGCCTACAGTTGATGAGACCAGAGATTTTATTGCGTTAGTTGACCGATTGCAGAATGAAATATCAGATAAGATGGAAAGAGAAGGAAATGACGGTCATCCACGCCCGCTGGTCGGGGTTCACTGTCATTATGGTTTCAACCGAACTGGCTTTTTGATCGTCAGCTACCTCATTGAACGGAGAGGCTACACCGTCCAGGATGCGATTGATGAGTTTGAGAGGAAACGGCCTCCGGGGATTCGACATGAACATTTCATTGATACTCTTTTCGTTCGGTATTGTGTTGGGCTGAAGAGGGCGCCCACCCTCTAGAAGATGTGTAGTTCTACTGGATGGATACTTGGGTTATTAGAGGAAGAGTTAAGAGGCGTTTTGGTTGGGTAGTCATGAGTGATGATGTAGATACCACCTGTATTATTAAGACAGAATATTTTTGCTTTAATATGGACGATCACAATGGATATTTTCAATTTTGGTTAAATGAGTTCGTGCTGTTTGTTATTCTCCTCGCTAGAAAAATAGATGGGGATAAATATCCTAAGGCAGAAACTAACTAGCTGCCTCAGGCTCCAGTGTTATCAGCTTAGGGTACGGCTAAACCCCAACAGGCTAAGCGAAGCGCCCACACAGAACTGACCAACGACACTCTACCCGAGACCCCAAACGTCTACCTGTTTCTGTGTGCGTGCGAAATTTCGAGGTTCGACCTGACCCGACACCCAACGACGACAACATCCGTCTTCCTCGACTTCCTCTCCAAGCCCGTACACCTTCGATTCCGTTTCGAGGTCACAAGTCGCAATCATGGGTGGTGTCACCGTTCGCGATGTGGACGTAAGTTGCACCTTGAGCTCTCCTTGAACAAAAGAAACAGGCCGAACTCGTTACCCTGGACCCGAATACATTGTGCGAAAGAGAAGGGAGATTGAAGAGTGAGGGCATACTCGATATGAGAACAGGATGGATGGAATTTGAAATTTCGGTACATGGATACAAAAATCTGTGCTTGCTGGACACAAGCGGGATATGGCGCGAAGGACCGCAGAGGATTTGCGACAGAGTGATATGCGATTTGAAATGCACATGGACGGGTTCAGGGAACGAGCAAACAATGACTGGATTCTGGATGGAATATGTGCTGACGGGATTTCGACTACAGGCGCAGAAGTTCATTGAGGCCTACTCGGCCTTCTTGAAGCGTCAGGGAAAGCTCCCCATTCCTGGTTCGTCACCCTTGTCTTTTCTCTGATCCCGACATCAGAAGTGTCGCCGATTTCGAACGTCTGGCTAATTTATTCGTCTAACAGGATGGGTTGACACTGTCAAGACCTCCGCCTCCAACGAGCTCCCTCCCCAGAACGCTGACTGGTACGGATATCCTCTTATCTCCGCGATTGATGGGAAGAGACTCGGTTATCTAATCGTTGCGTTTCTCATTCAGGTTCTACGTCCGCGCCGCCGCTGTCGCCCGTCACATCTACCTCCGCAAGACCGTCGGTGTCGGTCGCCTCCGAAAGGTTCACGGTTCCACGAAAAACCGTGGCTCTCGTCCCGCCCACCACGTTAACGCCTCCGGTGGTGTCGACCGCAAGGTCGTCCAGGCCCTCGAGAAGATCGGTGTCCTCGAGCAGGACGAGGAGAAGGGTGGCCGTCGCATCTCCCAGGCCGGTCAGCGGGATCTGGACCGCATTGCCAAGACCACCGTCGACGAGGAGGAGGACGAGGAGTAAATTATTTAACTCGGCAGTCCTTTGAAATGTTATTTTTTCTCTTTTCCTTTTTCCTGCAAATGAGAACGATGGGTTCGGTCGCAACGGGCTGAATTGTCAGATGATGGGATGGATGCAACGTTGGATCAAAGGTTCATTCTACAATGGCATGGCTTATAACGACCAGACGGGCTACGGGAGAGAGAGAGAGAGGAGATGGGATCCAATAATT
>JAPVCG010000074.1:55693-74644 GCA_029606305.1 Paecilomyces fulvus | reverse complement strand
CATATTTTGTCCCTGTTCCACTGCAGCCTTAGGTATAAACTCCCCCCCCCCCCCCCTCTCATCACAACGGGCATGGCATGGTGTTGTTTGTATCTGGCGCTTTTCTGTGACATTACATAAAAAATTTGCCTTAGTTGTTGTTGTTGTGGAATCGAACCCGAGCCAAAAAAGCAAAAAAGAGAGATATCCTACTTCATCTATCGTCTTTCGTCCTTCTTACGGCCTCCTGGGGAAAAGAATAAGAGCGTGTTCCATTAAGCAAGGAAAAGCAAGTCTCTCGTAAAATATATTTCTTCTCCATAACATCCAACCGGACACCCAGAGATGTTTTTGTCGAACCGCCCACGTTGAGAGCTTGTCTCCCGCAGATTTCTTACTCTTACACGAATCTTCTGCGGACGATACTTGTTTGACTGAGATTACCTAAGACCTGTTCTAACAAGCAGGCCTTTTTTTTCGGTTCAGAAGCTACGAAGTATATATTATATCTCACTGACGTAGAGGAACGAAAACATTTCAGAATAGAAAAAAAAATGCAAATTCGTATATGCTTCTATTCTAATTCCGTACAATCCATGCAAAAAAACACCAAGGATGCTTAAAAACAAAAATGGGTATCTATCTCATGAAACGTTTCTCGTCAACAAAATCAACCGAAACCAACCAAAAGTGTATGCGCCGCTGTGATGATGATGACGTAGATGCGGATGTGTCTGTTAATGCACCCTGAGCCAATGATGCGAGTGTTGGGGTCAAAAAGAGAAAAAAGGGAGCAGCTATATAGACTCCATGGTGCCGGAGGTGTGATTTCCAACTGTGTAAACGGACTATGCAAAACGAGCCTGTAGCGGACATGGTGAGTAGTCATTAACTACAAGGCTGTCAAAGCCTCAAGCTCCGATGGCGTCAGGTCGAGGTCGTCGAACTCATCGTCAGACATCGAGCCAGTTTTGGAAGGACTTGCTCGCGAGAGATGTGAAGCAGGTGCACTGAAACATCGCGAAGTGGAGCCTTTAGACATTCCAGCAGTTTTGTGGATGTCCTGGCGTGGTCTAATAGATGGCGATTTGCATAGTTCATCGTCGAGCTTGGGAGAAGTTTCGCGGTTGAGGAGAGATAACGGCTCTCTTTCAGCGCTCGTTTGAAGCTTGCTATATGGCTTTGGACGGTGGGGAGTAGCCCTCGCCTGCGGACGCGCTCCTGGAAGAATGTTTGGATGTAGATTTTCTTTATTGTTGAAGTCGTCACAGTCATCATCATCGTCAGCCAGGTCTTGTGTTGATATACCAGCGAGGATGTCTTCTGGATCTTGGTAGATATCAACTGAAGGCTCTAAAATACCGGCCACTATTGTCTGGACATTGTTGTCTTCAGTTTGTTCAGAATGCATTGCCTCCAAGCAGGGATGAGGAATACCCCCATTCTCAATATTGTACGATAGATGCCTGGTCATTGTTCCAAGAACAGGATGCTCATCCTCACGCATGTGAGCATTATTTGAGGTGCAATGCGGTGTGAGATCCCCAGTTCTTTCTTCCCGGATATGATTGTCAATTCCCAACTCATCAGGGAGCAGCTCTTGTAGTAATCTTGAAGTGTCATCCTCAAAGGAATCACCTAGTGATTCAATGCTCCTCCTAACCTGGTCTGGTGAACACAATCCCTTCAGTGCAGCATTCACAGTCTCCTCATTGTCCATCACTACTGTCTCTGCCTCACTGAGGTCCCCTTCATCACCCAGGTCTGAGTATTGGTCACTGTCCTGTCCAGCTTCACTTCGATCCGCATCTGTCCTGTCATCATCCGCTCGCTTTTCCTCGGTCGCATCTTGTTCCCCAGCATTATCTCCACTCTCTTCTCCATCACTAGACTCCGCGTCTGATCTTTGTTCCTCCAGTGCTGGCTTCTTTGCTCCGAAGAAATTCAAGAGCAGCGGCTGACTTGATGAGACCTTAGGCGCATTCGGATCCGGCAGCCCTAATCGTTTCCTCTCTTCCCTCGCTTTTGCCTCTTTCTCCGCTTTCCGCTTCTTCTTCTCACGAAGCTTCTTCTCTTTCTCACGGAGCTTAGCTGCGCGCCGCTCTCGCTCCTCTTCCCGCTCGATCCGCTCGATCTGGGACGCCGTGAACTGGAACCGTTTATTGCTGCGCTGGTACCGGCGGCGCACGGTTCTGGATTTCTCCAGAACGCGCCGTGGCTTCTCCGGCATCCTTGTCGACTGCAATAGCGACTGTAGCGGACGAGTTGCCTGGCATTGAGATCGGAGACTGGAAGGGCCGACCTCTCGGTTGTCGCGTCAACGGGGATACATTCTACCGAGACAAACCCAATTATGATCGACCATGCATTGTCAAACTGTAAGAGGGCCAGAACAGATAACTAGCAGGCGATCTTACGTTCATCATTACCCAGATCTTAGTGGTTGAGCCCTTTGTTGAATTCTCAGTAGACTAGTATTAACTTTAACCCGACATACAGTTGCTCTATTGCTTGTAGGGAAACAGTTTGTTTTGGGCAGCCTCCTTTAGTGTGATCACTTTCATGCATCTAGGACATTTCTCCACTCTTATACTTCTGATGTATTATATTGAGCATTATGCATATCATCCATTGATTTACATTAGGCTATTCGCACACCCAAACAGGGGATCTAGAGTGGCGCAAATGAGCTAATTTCGTAAGCGCGACCTCTTAGAAAAGTGTCTTTGAAGCTTGTCTATAAACTCACAGCTTAGACTGCCACTCCGAGTCCTCCACAGGGTCCCAGCAGACGGGAGCGTACGCCCCGGTGTTTAGGGAGTCCATATCCTCCTTGGACAGCTCGAAATCGAACACCTGAGCGTTCTCCTCGATGCGAGTGTCGGTTACGGACTTGGGAAGAGGAAGGTATCCCTATTCATAATCTCGCGTTAGCATCGTCGGTGCACCGCGGTAAAATTCAGGGGACTGCGTCTTACTTTCTGCAAACTCCACCGCACGAGCACCTGAGCAGGAGACTTGTTATGCTTCTTGGCCAGGTTCTGCAGCACAGGCTCATTCATGCGCGTGGCCTGGACGAGAGGGGAGTAGGCCTCGACAACGATGTTGCGCTTCCGGAGCCACTCAACCACGTTCTCCCTGGGGCACCAGGGGTGGATCTCATACTGACCAACGTCGATCTTACCACCAGCACCGCTGTTGATGTATGACTCGAGCTCGTTCAGGTGCTTCACTCCGTAGTTGGACACGCCAATGGAGCGAACCTTTCCAGCCTTTTGTGCCTCCACAAGGGCTCTCCAGGCGCCCTCACGGTCCTCCTTCGTGCCGTAGGGAGCGTGGATCAGGATCCTGTAAGTCGTGTCAGCGACACATCCAGGAGGCGGCAAAGTTTCAAAGAAGGGAGGTCCTACAGGTCGATATAGTCGAACCCGGCTTCCTTAAGAGAGTCTTCGATGGCCGCCTTGGCCTTCTCGTATCCCATCGCATTGACAGGGATCTTGGTGGTGTAGAAGATCTTGGAGCGGTCGATACCGGAGTTCCTGATAGCGTTTGCACATTCACCCTCATTCCTGTAGAACTTGGCGGAATCGACCTGCGCAAGTGGATTGTGAGATGACTGCCACGGAAAGCTGTCGTAGGCAACTTAAGGATTGGCTTACATGGCGGTATCCGAGCTCGAGAGCCTTGCGAGTCACCTTCTCTGTGATCTCCGGGGGCCTTCAAAAGGGTTAACGTGTCAAGAATTCCAAGCGGGATGCTTCTACTGGAAATGGGACCTACGTCTGATAAACCTGTTCATCACAATGATTAGTATCGAGTTCATCATACGGGTTATGGAGATGGCATCGTCTGCTAGAGCAATGGCTGCCAATTGGGGAATACTCACTCCAAAGCCAACGACCGGGATCTCGTATCCGGAGTTCAATTTGTAAGTTGATTCGAGCGAGGTGGGTGCCATGGTGACGATATGCAACGAGTAACAGATGGAGTGAAGAGGAGACTATACAGAAAATCGCTAGACAAAAGACCAAAAGTTGTATTGCTAAGAGTTACTACCGCCGCTTTTATATTCTACCATTTACCTTGGGCGCTGTTATGGGCCTCCTTGATCGGCCAAATACGCGATAAAGGAGGGGTCAAGTGGAGTACATCGAGGTAGCATCGGCTTCGCTCTGATGTCGCCATCAATACCATGACAAGGACCGTGTCTCGAATATCTAACCAGTCAGGAGTTCTCTGCAAAGACGTATTAACAATCGTATTCTTCAAAGGGTATAAAAATCGACGTGTTATAGTCATCTGCTGACGGCAGCTTACAGATTTAGAGGGCCTAATCATTGAATGGTGTTAAATCGCTCTTAAATCCGTAGACTCCCGGCGGAACGCGGAATTTAGGGCTTAGGGCTATCCTTATCGATAAGGAAATACGCTAGCCCAGTTTTGGTCAGCATGAAGTGTCCCGCATTTCGCGATGATGTTCCCCGCGTTCAGGCATTATTATACTGGTTTCTATATCCCCTAAGGCTGCACGTTAGTGTCTAGCGGGTCCAACCTATTGGGAAATCCTATATCTCACACGCGATATTAGGAGGAACAGGATCCCTTTCCACGACTGAAATCGAGGGACGTCGATAACCCAGAGTGACGTCGCGCAGCAAGCGGTGTTTCTCAAGCTGTCTTCTTGAATAGTTAGAACACTTTTTTTGGAACAGGTTTCGTCCAAAATCCTCGCAGCCATGCGTCTTATCAAAAGCGACATTGAGCGTAACGGCTCCGGTTCCGTTACTCTTTATCCCGAAGAGGCGGAGGACATGGTATGCACGACACCAGTCAGCTCTATATTCAGCAAAAATGGTATTTTCTGACCTTAAGTGTTCATCATCCAGTGGCACGCTTATAATCTGATTCGACCAAATGACCTACTACGAGCAAGCGCTATCCGTCGCGTTACGCATACATCTGACTCCGGGTCGACAGCCTCGGCGCGTGTCCATCTCACGCTGGAAATTCGAGTGAAGAATCTTGACTTCGATCCACAGAGCTCGCAACTGCATGTTTCCGGTCAGATCATGAACGAGACACAGCACACGAGAGTTGGGCAACATCACACGCTAGATCTAGAGTTGAATCGCAATTTCACATTGGTAAAAGAGGTGAGCGCCGAGGGCGAAGGGGTCGGATGGGACAGTGTGGCTATTGAGATGCTCAAAGATGCCGTCGATGAAGGCGGCAATCGAAGAGCAGAGGCGGTGGCTGTCGTAATGCAGGAGGGAGTGGCACACATCTGCTTCATCGGACAGTTCCAGACGATATTGAAGCAGAAAGTTGAGATGTCCATTCCCAGGAAGAGGCATGGCGGCGGAGACCACGACAAGGTCCGTAATGGATGCTCTCTCGGACCTGACGGAACTGACGATTGTCACAGGGCATGTCCAAATTCTATCAAGTGACTCTTGACACCCTACTACGGCAGATCGAATTCAACACCAGCTCGACAGCAGCAGCCAGCAATGAGCCTGTGAAACCCATCCTGCTCGCGTCTCCAGGATTCGTCGCGGCCGGATTCCAGAAACACATCCAGTCCGTCGCGTCGACGAGCACGCCTGCCTTGAAGCGTCTTCTGCCCAGCATCGTCGTGGTGCACTCTGCTTCCGGCTACCTGCACTCCCTCTCCGAAGTGCTCCAGTCACCCAGCGTGAAGACCCTGCTCTCGGACACCAAATACGCCCGTGAAACCAAACTCATGGACGACTTCCTGGAACATCTCCGCAAAGACACGAACAAAGCAACGTACGGCGCCCGCGAGGTCGAACACGCCGTCGACCAGGGAGCCGTCGGCCGCGGCGGTGGCGTCCTCATCATCTCGAACCGCCTCTTCCGGGCGCAGGACGTGGCCGAGCGCAAGCGCTGGGTTGGACTCGTGGACCGGGTGCGCGATATCGAGGGCGGCGAAGTGCGCGTGCTTAGCTCCGATCATGAGAGTGGGAGGAGACTAGACGGCCTAGGTGGCGTGGCGGCCCTCTTGACGTTTCCCATCGCGGACGATTTGGAATCCGACGAGGATGACGGCGAAGATGAGGGGATCGTCATGGCCAATGGACAGGCCCCTGTCGCAGCACATTGAAGCCAAAGACGCCCATCCAACATTCTAGAAAAAGACCAGAAAAACATAAAAAAGAGACAGACAAAAAAGCCGCATCGCACCACGTAATCCCTTACCAAAGTACCCCCCCCCACGTTGTTGGAAACAGCTAGCGAAAGATGATCTTCTTTGGTCAAAATCTCGCATATATCATGACTATATATATTTCCTCTTTGGGAAATGATCAGGTGCCCATATATTCATCCTTTTCTTTTCCTTTTCCTTTCAACCTTCTGGCTCTAGGCGATTATGATCGTTACACAAGGAAGCAAGACAAGCGCATCCCCGGCTTTTTTCTTTTCTTTCTTTCTTTCTTTCTTCTTAGACTAGGACGGATTTCATCTCCGCATCTTTAGTTTCTTTCTCTTACGCTGCCAACAGCCAATGACGACCAGTTACCATGATGATCATGAAATCAATCCCAATCCCCGCATCAATACTATCCCACCCTAACTACCTTGCATTGCATACGGATGGGGGATCCATACCATTTCCATCCATCATCCAAGCCACGTCAGATAAACGAACATGGATGACGACCTTCTAGAAAAAAACGATACCCAGGAGGCAAAAAAAAAACCTCCCATCCATCCCGAGTACTATGTGTGGTGTGTAGAGTAAGCTGGGGTTAATGCGGGGGAGAAGTAAGCGCGGGAATTTTCTTCCCCGTATTTTCCCTTGCTTTGTACTACATCGCATCTGTACGGTTCGGAAATAATATATAGAAAAATCCAATTGATCAATCAAGGGACAGGATGAAATCATGGTTCATGGATCAAGGCACATTACACAGCAGCGGCGTCATCAACCTCTCCTCTCTCCCTTTCACTAGTTCTCGAGTCGAGCAGATGGGGTTGTTGATTTATCTTTTCGGAACTTTTGGTCTGTTACTGGGGATGGAATTGCGGAGGAGGGGGGATTTCTTTTATGGTTGGGACATGTCACCTGAGCATCATAGGGATAATTCTTGTAGAAGGAGTAAGCTTTTTCTCTTGGGAGGTTTTCCAGATTTCGGATTCTGATAGGAATGGATGGGACGAGCGGCTAGAGCCGGCCATCTAGGATAAATCATTAATAATAATGAATTGCTTGGGTGATCATAATTTTCTTTTCAGGGTCAACGGTTAGAAGAAAAAAGTAAAAATTAAAACTTAATGCGTCCCAGGTCTAGTCTGGAGACCCCCAGGCGGGGAACTTCCCCAAGGGGAAGCAGTTGGCAAAAGAGAGGCAGCAAGAGGATAATGGAGGGGAATTCTGGGATGTGCTAGCAACAAGGGGATTATTTCCGACCCAAGAGCTGGGCAGACCTGCGTTTCTCCGCATTGCCCCCAGATCAGTCCTTCGTTTCAAGATCGTCCACTCATTCCTAGAGAATTTCTCTCGTCAGATCCGGATCCTGGTCGCGACGATGGTGGCGCTCACCGAACTTTGGGGGGAATATCCCAGGCTGTCGAGGCTGACGCTTATGCTGCGTAGTTGGGAGAGATGCTGGTTGTAAAATCGCTCATGTGGCAGACCCGATCACGTCGGTCGGTTCTTGTACCTGATGGCTTTCGGGTGGCTTTTTCTTTATCCATGCCGCCCGTTGAGAGGATCGGGAGTTGTTCCAGTAACGTATTTTGCCTAAAAGACCTGTCGGGATTCCGGTTCAGGCAGAGTCTGTTGAGTGAAAAGGATCCCGATTGGGAGGAGAACTTAACAGAATTTTTTTCCTCTCTCCGATCATCAGACGATCTGACTGTCCGGGGGGTGTCCTCCGTTCCCCCGTTTTCTCCGTCTTTTCTCTCCCCACACCGGGGTCTAACTAGCTAGTCTTTTACGAACTGAGGGATCAAAGGATGTATCCTCTTCCGTAGGAAAAAAAACGGACGAGATGGAGATAGGATGCAGTGTAACACTGTAGGCCGACCGGGTCCTGACGATGCTTGCCCAGTCAGGCCAACGCTGAGACCGATCCCGATGGATCAACCGGTTCGCCTGCCCGACTCGTTCTAGCAAGCACTTTTGCGATCGACAGACGGAGCCACGCGAAATCAAGACTTGCTCTCTGCTCCACCGCCATCATCCGGTCATCATTATTCGTGAGGCCACTCTCACAGCAGAGTTTGCAGTCTTCTGGAGTCTCTGGAGTCTCTTGCTGGACATGACATCGGCCTGCCGACTGGCCTGCACGGCTCGGGAAATGACCGTGACGTCAAGCGCGACGCTAGCGGCGAGACTAGAGCGAAGAGATGGACGAGGATCAAAGGCGTCCTGGGAATCAAGAAGAATACGAGGATGGCTCTGTAGAGTATAACAATGAGAACAAGCAGGAATAGATAGTATCAACCAAATATCAACCAAAATAGTAAACGACAACAGAGGCATCAGCCACACCCTGCAAGGGGTCGACAGTTGCCAAACCCGGTATGAAGACAGAGTACTGCGCTCGTATTCACTTCTCTGAGCGTTGCTGTGATCAGTAGGTGTGGCTAGTCCTGACTGTTTGCGCGCATTCCAGAGACTTGAGCTTTGACCCAGAGAACGTGGAGAACAACCAGAGCTGTCTAACACAGGTTGAGTCTAGTGATCTCCACTCCCCGTGGACGATAATGATATCGCCCCTCAAAATCCTCCCCCAGACATCAATTCCCCAGCGGGCCGAAGTGCGGGATACACCAATGATCTCTCGAGTTGCGTTTCTTCTCTATGCCCATCGACCAGGTTCCGCTGATTCCTGTTCCCGGCAGCGAACAAGAGAGAGAGAAAAAAAGAAAAAACCCTTTGCGGTGGAGAATCATTTGGGTTCACTCCCAATGAGCGGTCTGGCCGGGTTATCGTAAGATGCTTTTTACACTTCCCGCTCTCGTCATGGCTCTCACGTTGGGATTTCTCTCGTGAGCCTTGGTCGGTGTTTCCTCGAACAGGAAATCCCGTGGCGTCTGGGCCTCCGGTTCCCTCGATGGCGTTCCATCCGTCCCAGTTCTGGTCCTGTCAAGGCTGATCCAAGGGTGCACTGGGGCCCCATAGTCTGTCTGGGTTGTGCTCCGGATTGTCTCTTATTAACGCTCGTTTCCCCCCCTCCACGGTGACTTTGTCTTTTTTTTTTCAATTGCTTTTCTTCTCGTCGAGTTGGTTTGGTCTTCTCGTCGTGGCAGGTTGTGGTTGATCATTGGTCTACCTGCCTGTTTGGGTCTATATAGACACTTGACTTCCCAATACAGAAGGAGCATCCTTCTTTTTTCTTTTCTTCTCCAACCTACACCGTCACCCTCACTCCGGGGAAAAGTTATTCTCCTACTGCTGCGTCTCTCCTTCACAATTGATCCTGGGACCATTGTGTAGACCCGTCAACAAACAGCAGCCATGAGTGAAAAGGTGCATGAATCAGAGGCCTCGTCGGCCACCCAGGCGGAGTACGCTGCCAATGCCATTGACAAGGCGGCCGTTCCGCAGCGCCGCCATGCGCACTGGGGCACCGAGCCCGCCGTCGAACAGCAGATCTTTGATTCCCTGGAAAAGGCCCAGGCCGATGGGGAGCGCGAGGACGGCAAGATCCTCATCACCGAGGAGGAGTGCTACGATCAGCTGGGGTACTCCTTTCCCACGTGGAAGAAGTGGACCATCATCACGGTCATCTTCCTGGTGCAGATCTCGATGAACTTCAACACCAGTCTGTACTCCAACGCGCTGACGGGCATCTCGGAAGAATTCAACGTCAGTATGCAGGCGGCTCGATGTGGTGCCATGATCTTCCTGGTCCTCTACGCCTTTGGCTGTGAGCTGTGGGCGCCATGGAGTGAAGAAATTGGACGGAAACCCATCCTGCAGGCCAGTTTGTTCCTGGTCAACATCTGGCAGCTGCCCGTCGCGCTGGCTCCCAACTTTGCTTCCATCATGGTCGGCCGTGCTCTGGGTGGTCTGTCCTCCGCAGGAGGCTCCGTCACCCTGGGAATGATTGCAGACATGTGGGAATCCGAGAACCAGCAGTATGCCGTGGCCTTCGTCGTCTTCTCCTCCGTGGGTGGTTCCGTGCTGGGACCGGTCATCGGTGGTTTCGTGGAAGAGTTCCTGCCCTGGCGGTGGTGCATCTGGATCCAGCTGATCTTTGGCGGCTTCGTCCAGGTTTTGCACTTCGTCCTCGTGCCCGAGACCCGTTCCACCATCCTGATGGATCGCATCGCCAAGAAGAAGCGCAAGAGCGGCGAGAACCCCAATCTATACGGACCCAACGAACTGGTGCCTCTGTCGGAGCGCTTGTCTGTTCGAGAGATCCTGATCACCTTTGTCCGTCCGTTCAGGATGTTCCTCACGGAGCCCATTGTGCTCACGCTGTCTCTGCTCTCGGGTTTCAGTGATGCGCTCATCTTCATGTTCATCCAGTCCTTTGGCCTGGTGTACAAGCAGTGGGGCTTCACCACCATCACCTTGGGTCTGTCCTTCATCCCGATTCTGGTGGGCTACTTCATTGCATGGTTCTCTTTCTTCCCCGCCATCAAGAGGAACATCAGAGAGCGCAAGGCCAAGCCGAACGATGAGCGGGCTCAGTATGAATCCCGGCTCTGGTGGCTGCTGTACACCGCTCCTTGCCTGCCCATTGGTCTGATTGGTTTCGCCTGGACCAGCGTGGGACCCCCCGTTCACTGGATAGGCACCATGATTTTCTCTGCCATTGTCGGAATCGCCAACTACAGTATCTACATGGCGACCATCGACTACATGGTCTGCGCCTACGGTCCGTACTCGGCCTCGGCTACCGGCGGTAACGGATGGGCCCGTGACTTCTTGGCCGGTATCTTGACTATCCCCGCGACGCCTTTCTTCGAGAGTGAGTGACCTCGTCCCTACGAGAGGTTGGTATACTGATTGCTAACGGAGGATTCCAGACATTGGTGGAAAGCACCATCTTGAATATGCATCTACGATTCTCTTCTGTATCTCCTTCCTTCTCGTGCTTGCTGTCTATGTGATCTACTGGAAGGGGCCGGTTCTGCGCAAGCGATCTCCTTTTGCCCAGCAGCTGGAGGATGCGCGCCAGCACGCGGCGCAGGAAGTCACAGGCGACCGACCCGTCCGACCTGTGGCTCTCCGTGCTCACTCCTTTGCCCGATCTCAGCAGGAACTGTCGATCCGCCACACCATGGGCAGTCGCCAGGGCTCGAGCTCGCGGGTGAACTCGCGGATGAACTCGCGAGCCAATTCGCGCGTCAACTCTCGTGCCAACTCGCGGAGGAACAGTCTGGAGGAGGCTTCGGAGTAGACTCTTTTGTCTTACTCGTTCTGTTGATGAAATTTTCTTACTTAATTACTCAGATGTAACTAAGCAGAAAAGGATCCTGCGAAGGTCACTCCGTCAGGGCAACACCTCCTCCTTCGTCCTGTGTTCTCGCGAAGGGGATCTGCTACGTCTCATGAACCACCTGTCATGTCTCACATCGATTGATGATTCCACCATCTCTGCTCCAGTGGATTGAAGCTGGCTATGATACCTCCATCTTGCATCTCTATTCTTCGCTACTCCTCGTTTGCTCCATCTTCGGAGACCGCAACCATCCCGTCCCGGGCGGGCTAGCGGGTTGCATTGACAACTGAAAAAGTCATACTGTATCAGCTAGACCTGTATGTTTTCTAGCATGGGGCTTGGAGTTAGATGGAAGAGAGGCTAGTATAAACGTGAATAAGAATTCCGCTCTGTTCTACTTTCAGTCATCTTTCCGTAGTCTTCAACATGCCTGGTCTGAAATTTCCCAATATGCCGTGGCAACAATTCTGCCCATACACAATTCCATTATGCGCACCGCAACCCGATGTGCTTGTTCGAGAACATCTCCTCTGCGTCCAGAGCTAACCCCCACTCCGGATGCCAATGGATCGAACGCATCTACTCCAAGTATGGACCGCCGCAACCACCCGGACCTCTCGTCGAATCCTAGGGCACGGAAGCATAGCAACTGTATTGACTATCTGAAGTGCTTGAAGACTAGAATCGGGGCTTCGAACCCATATTCTGCCGCAAACGGCGATATGACAGGTCACCTATGCAAGTAACCTCCTGGCCGATAGTGGCTGAAGCAACGAGAATAATGAAATTCCTTCTGAGTTTCTGGTTTCTGATTTCTGGTTTCTGGCTTTTTTTTTGGGCCGCCCCCTCACATTCCGAGTTATCTGTGGCGCGCGTGGGGGTTAGTCCAGACTAGATGTGGGTGGTTTTTTCGGGTGTGGGTTCCGAGTTCGGGGAGATGGGTTTAATTCGGAATTTGATAACGTCTGGTGTCAAGCTAAAGACCCTGAAGGGAAATGATATCGGCGTCGAAGAAATAAAATAACTGTGATACAGTCAGTAGCTAACTTACCTGTCATTATCGACTGCTGCCCATAAGAGCTGACGAGATCTTGAGTGGCTTTTATCGTTTAACACATGGAGATCAATCTGAAAAGCAGCTTGCATGCATCGTGTAGCTGAGATAGAACGCGGTGGTTTTGCTGAAAACAAGACAAGAGGCAGAATTCCATCTGATTTGGAGGGTAGACGGCATATTTCATCGGAAGTGACTTCTTCTTCCTGAATAAACTGAGGGAATCCGGAGACTTGGTGTGTGAGTGAGAGGAGTTTCGGATTAATTTGTCATCTAATCTGTGATCCAGATGGATGGGCATATAAAGCATAGAATATTTTTGCAAAAGGCTGTTGAGAGACTCTCTAAGCAAACCAAAAATAGAAAGGAAGCAGAAAACACAGGGAATGTATACAAGTTAGATATGCACTACTTGATAGGCTATCTAACTTTGAACTTATATTCACTAGTGTCAGTACCCCATTATGTAGCTCCCACGTCTCCAGTGTAAAAGGCATCAACCAGGTCCAGTTGTCTATAGTATTGTCATCTCTAATATTCAAATAACATTCATCTCCAAGATTTATATATCCACACAGAGAACACTTGAGCATCAGCATGGCCTTTCAAGTTCGATGCAAATTACACTGCTTGTAAAAAACAGACATTGCAGCTTATATGAATGCCAACACTGCCCTCCACACTCGCAACCAGATGTTGGGCTCTCCCCCCTCCTCCACTCAGCCCTCGCTGCCCTACCCCCAGTCACGATGACATTGATGCCCACAAAAACATATGTCAGTGCCATCATGACAGTTACAAAATCTTTGATGACATCTATCTTGGTGGTGGCGATGCCAAAGACCAGAAAAGAAAAGAATTCAGAAGAGGGCATTATTGGCCTCTGGGGGGGCATCAGTTATGGAAACAGCAGTTTTGGGAAGGCTCAAATGTTGCCTCCAGTATTCGTCTGCGCGGTGGCCCGGCTCGAGCACCATGGCCCCATTGCCTAAGAAGTCCATCACTACCATATTCTGCATTGGTCAGCCATCGTTCCGAGCAGTATGTACGATTGTCTCGATGAAAAGATTGCTCACGAGAAGGTAACTATTATACTCTACGAAGCGGTAGAAATAGAAGGTCCTTTAGGTTAGAGTCAGTCCATAATAATTCATGGTGGTCTTCTGAGAATCATGGAGATGTTTGATAATAGTGCTTTTCAATTCACTGATCCAATTGAAGGTCTTTGGTTTATATGCATGGATATGTCCCACGGGAAGGAACCAAAGATATATAAAAAGTCCACCTTCCTGAGAGACAACGTCTAAAAAACAGGAGAGAACACGAACAGTATATAAAATCTACCACGTATGTCAAATGTCCCGCGGCCCTGGCGCAAAGGACGAAACAAGAAGTCTCGGGCCCTTTGCAGGGCACTCGAAGACTGCTTGTGACGAAGGAGTTTCCCGGAGGTTCAGTGGCTACATATAGACGAGAAGTCGGTATCCTATTCACCTTTCGGAAGAGGGGAAAGCGGGGAAATACCCATGATTCAATTGATAAGAGGGAAGAAACGACTTGTAGTGAGAGGGCAATTGAATGCCGTGAAAGGACAATAGTGAATTTCATCTGGTTGAATACTGATGCGAGACTCATGAGCTAGTTATATTGGATCAAATAAAGTGCTATTGGCGTAGAAGTATTTGCTCCCTCGTCGCGGATCGGCTATCTCAGAAAGGCTATGTTTCAGTAAGTCGAGATGTATTTCAATTACGCTACCGGGTGTATGCTAATCACCTCCTCCGTAGCAATGTATGCATCATCACATTTAATGCGCAAAAGTAACCTTCCCAAACGAAACTATTCACTATGCGAAGGATCATGCTTCACACAGACCCAACACATCCTCTGGCAATGTCCAATCTTTCATCAAGTCGTTACGCGTCTGAAATTGCATCAGTAACCCGGCCTCGAGGTGCCAGCTGATATGACAGTGGAAAGCCCACATCCCGGGGTTATCGCTGCGAAACCGGATCAGCGCCCATCCATAGGCGTCAACTGTCACGGTGTCTCTCCGCAGGGGGTTCGTTGTGTTGAGCGAGCCATAGGTATTCCAAGGGAAGTACATCTCCGGAGACGTAGCTAGCACCCAGAATTCGTGGCCGTGGAGGTGGAACGGATGCGCTCCGTCATCGAAGTTTGAGATGAGAACGTCGACCACCTGATTTTGAGGGATCCCGATGATATACTGATTTGAAAGGTTGTAGGAAGGTGTGACTCCCGATACATTGTACGTCGGGTTCCCAGTATGAAGACCCGAGACAACTCGATTGAGAGTCGGAACGTCTGACATTCTCCATGAGGTCGTTCCATTGACATAGGCTCGATCCAAAGCATAATCTCGGATCGAAAATGAGAACTGAAGGGAGTAAAGGGTATCAGCGGGAGGTGCTGATTCCGGTTCAGCTGGCGTGAGCAAAGTAGAATTGAGATCTTGGCACATGACGTTCCTTGCGTCTGACCAGTCTGTGGAGATGCCGTCTTTGGGATCCGTGCTGGTATCTGTATATGTCAGGATGCCCTTCATACCGGAGACGAGTACGGGATTTTTGGTCGCGAAACAAAAGGTGTTCATGTCAGCGCGAATCCAGTAATTGGACACTTCTTGATTGGCTGTCAGAATCACCGAATAACGCTGAGCGACAGCGATTGCAAGTCGGTGGACATCTAGGGGTTCAACCATGGTGGCATCGGCCTCGATGACTGATAGAGTATGGTTGTCTACTGAGAATTGAAACTCGGCGAATCCGCCCGCATTAATCAGTCGAAGACGATGCCTCTGGTTCCGTTGCACCGGGATTACGGCCCGGGTCGAGTTATCGTAGCAGGTATACCCGCTATCGGTCCCCAGAGATGAACAATTGAAGCTCCGTATTGTTAGCATAAGTCTGGTAGCAGAATAGTGATCTATGGCGTCTTACTAATTGGTACCCTGCATCAGGCCGTTATCCGGAACTGGTTCAGCGTTCTCGTTGCCACTGGCGAGATACCCAGGGATGAGAGTCGAGGTAACATTGTGATAGTAATCTTGAAGGATCACAACTTGATCACGATCATAAGATTCTCTGAAACGAGCCTCTTCGGGGGCATGGACTATGAGAGGGCCAAAGAGACCGTCCATATACTGAGTGGAATAGTGGGAATGATACCAGAAGGTCCCGTACTGATTTTCGATCGTGAAGTTATAGAGGAAGCTCCTCCCTGGAGGAATAGGGCACTGGGTGATTCCGGCCGTACCGTCCATCCAGTTGGTGCCGTTCTGAAACATCCCATGCCAATGCATCGAGGTAGACTCGGACATGTTGTTTGTCACATTGACGAGAATTCGATCACCTCGATTTGCTCGGATCAAGGGACCTGTAAATTGCCCGTTGATGACAAACATCTTGCGGACCACGCCTGTCGATGCATATCAGTTTTCTGTTCATACGGGAAGTGGATCATAAGGATGATACTCACCATCAGGAGCAGCGACGATCTCCGACAATATGAAATTATAGCTCCGTGTCGTAGGTTCAGCGTTGATGTCCCAAGTATTCATGTCCAAGTCATACTCGGAGATGTTTCGTCTCCATGAAGGAAGCGCTTGGGAATCCGCAGAGCTGCTGCTTGCACTCGACTGTGCCTCGGGAACAGCAATGCGCTCATCTTTTAGCCCTAGCCCAAGGCCCAGACCGAGACCCAGGGCAACGATGATAAAAAGAATAACTGATCCAACGATAACAAAAGCCAGTCTCGTTGAACGCTTCTGATGGTTGACCGGCTGTGCATGATTCCTCTTCTCCTGCCCTGAGGCCGATGGTGAACTTATCGTGCCCATAAGTGCTGAGATGCGCTGGAGCGCCTGTTCCCGCCGCGAGTACCAGGCATGAGCCGGACGACGACTGGACCTAGAAGAATAACCAGGGCCAGGAGAATAATACTTAATAATCAATGAGTTCTGAGTCGCAAAACTACCCTCTCAGAGGCTCTTCATCGTTTGCCACGAGTTTACAGGCATCGGTCCAGGTCCGCGGAAGATGCCGACCAACCGAGCGGAAGCTGTTTGAAATACGAGGAGATTGACGCTTATCGCACAGCGATGAAAGATCGAGAAGAGATCTAAAAGACATGCGGGCTACGGGAACGACTTTCGAAGGTTGCAGTGGAGTGACCTGAGATTGTTCAATGCATCTTGTCCGCGATGTTAAACAAGCCGCTCGGAAACGTCCATTCCAGCACGTGCGGCATTTTAGTGTAGGATTTCGACGGTCTCTTTTAGTTCAACATGTTTTAGTTCCGTGCGACACATTTGCTATCACCTTCCTACCTTGCAGAATCCTAGCGAGATCTCGGGCAGTCTCCGGATATCACGACAAATCATGATTTTCAATTAACTATCATGCGTTCTAGAAGACAATCTGACCGACAGGAACGGTCAGGGTAGCCGCGTTGGATTGACCGAAGGGACCTTACTTGCGGAGAGCTAATGATATGCCAACTGTCGAGTAAGAAGCGATCTGCAGGCAGCGTGGTGACTCTACCCATTATCATTCCTTCATAGCAAGGGCGCCCCTCTTAAAATCCTCATGGGTAGCTCGGATATCGTGTAATCAACCCTATAGTACGTAACTCTATTGAGATCCAGGGTCCCTTGACGACTCGCGAGGAGACTGCTGAATATAAAAGTGATGCTCTGATCTTGTTTTTCTTTGTATCGGTGTCCATCCCTCTTCAGTTCAAGGAAGTGCGACCAAGCAAGATGAGAGCCTCGATCGCCAACATCCTCGCCACCGCCGGCGTGGCCTTGGCTACCACGGCGACTGTGTCGGAACCGAGTCTCCAGGAGATTGAAGCGGCCGCTGCTACTACGCTCCCGCTCAGTCCTGTTTCCAATGTCACTGGCCTTGCCTTTAACAAGTTTTACCAGATCTGGCTGGAAAACATTGTGAGTACACGTTGTTTCTGGAAAACCACTCACGTGATCATCGCTGACCCTATCTCAGGACTACTCCGCCGCCGCCGGTGATGCCAACCAGAAGTATCTCGCCAAACAGGGCATTGCTCTGACCAATTACTGGGCTGTCACTCATCCGTCCGAGCCTAACTACTGTGCTTCAGCCGGTGGTGACACCTTTGGAATGGACAATGACAATTTCAACCAGGTGCCCGCCAATGTCTCCACCATCGCCGATCTCTTCGATACCAAGAACATTTCCTGGGGAGAATATCAAGAACACATGCCCTACCCCGGTTTCCAAGGCTATAATTACTCCAATCAGCTTACGTATGCGAACGACTACGTAAGAAAGCATAATCCGCTCATTCTCTTCAACTCCGTCACCCAGAACGACACCCGGCTGCGTCAGATCAAGAACTTCACATCTTTCTACGATGATCTGGAGAACCACACCCTTCCTCAATACGCGTTCTTCACAAGTAACATGACCAACGATGCGCATGATACGGTGCGTTGAATTCTAGAGGGTTATGTAGACGTAAAAAATCGCTGACTCTTCCCAGAACATCACCTTTGGTGCTCAGTGGGAACGGGGATTCCTATCAAATCTCCTGAACAATTCATATTTCATGGAAGATACCTTGATTCTGCTCACCTTTGATGAGAGTGAGACATACCCCAAGCCCAACAAGGTTTTTAGCATTCTGCTGGGTGGTGCTATTCCGGAAGAACTTAAGGGAACCGAGGACAACACGTTCTATACCCATTACTCCACCATCGCCACCCTATCTGCCAACTGGGGTCTCCCTTCTCTTGGCCGCTGGGATTGTGGTGCCAATATTTTCGAGATTGTTGCCAACAAGACTGGCTATGTCAACTATGAGGTTGACACGACCCACCTGCTGGTCAACCAGACTACTCCGGGTCCTTTCTCGACGAACACTTACTCCACCTACTCTCCTGACTGGCCCATCCCGGCCACTTCTCTCCAGTGCTCTGCTGGACATGGCATTCTGGACCAAGTCAAGCAGATTTATGGGGATTTGGAGCCTACTTACAACTACAGCAGCCCCTTCCCGTATGACACCAAGACTGGATACAATGTTGACGTGACTGCGACGAGGTCGAATGTGAGTTCAAATACGACTTCCAACTCCACTTCCACTTCCACCCCTTCGGCTAGCAAGTCCGCCTCTGCCGCGTCCTCGCTGTCGCCCAAGATGTACGGCTTTTCGTCCGCTGGTCTCCTCGGAGCTCTGTTGGTCGCGCTGTTCTAGATGTCCTTGTATAGCTTGTTGCAATAAAGTTGGATAAACGAATGATCTGTTTGGGTACTGAAACTGACGTTTCCTAGGCATAGGATTCAAACCACCCTGCTCATCCCGGTCACCCTAGCCATCCTGGCCATTAATTCCTAGCCTAAATCTATGGTATCTGTAAAGAAGTGGTGGAAGCGTTGCATGTATATAATTCTGTAAGGGGAGAATAGAACTCATTTAAATCCACAATCTCTCCCT
>JAPVCG010000074.1:0-55614 GCA_029606305.1 Paecilomyces fulvus | reverse complement strand
AACCACAAAAAAAAAAAAAAAAAAAAAAAAAAAAAAAAAAAAAAAAAAATACTAAATTATATCAATTGCCGGCGTTGCTTTCTCCGGATCTTCGCCCAATGGAGGAGCACGAAGATCAAGCGGCTGCACCGTAGCTCCGGTCACAGGGTGTGGGTAATGGAACGGAACGACCTAGAACCATCAGTATATTGCCCAAGAAGCAGCACATTGTCCCCAACTTCGTTTCAAACCAAAACATGGAGCACAAAAACGAAAAGCTAGCACGTACCCTTGTGTCTGGCCACATCATATTCTGGGGTGTAAGCTCATCTGGACCTGCTGGGTCCTCGGGATACGTCTTACTGAAGAACGGGACGTAATTGGGCCGTGTCTTCTGCCAGCCCTGGTCGAATTCGGCGTGCCAGAAAGGAAAGTATCGCAGATGGAAGATTTTCCAAATGCCATCTTCCAGGATATACTCGTTTTCGTATATGCTATTGTATGAAGGTTAGTTAGTATATGGTTGTTTAGTCTCGTCCAATCGGGTGATTTCCCAAGATGAGTGGGTATGTCCAAATAGAGATGATACATTCTACTATAGAAAGGGAACGAAAGATAGGTAAAGCACACATACCCTCCTTCCCACCATTGCCTTTGCGTCACCTTATCACCCAGACTCTCATGAGTCCCCGCACTCATCAAAGTCCGGAGCCTCATCTTCGCGATCCAGTATGGACCCGAGGTGTCGATGTCGACAATGTCCTGAGCTAACAGATGATCAAGGAGGAATCCATCCACCGGTCCATTTCGTCCGCCAACGAAATGTTTTTGGAAACGGTCGACATATAGCCTTTTGGCGCCAGCCTTACCAAGGAACCGCCCGCCGAGAAACTGAACGGAGGTATCTGGGTGGTTGGCGAAGAGGTTGACGACCTATCGTGGAAAGAGAAGAAATTATATCATTCGAAGCCCATACTGAAGTTGAAACTTCTTCCGTTCGGGGAGGGAGCAGCTCACTTCTTGGTACAGGCACTTGTCAAGATAGTAGCCATATTTGTGGTGGAGTTTGCGAACTTCTGACTCCGCTATATGCAATGTCAGCGACCACATATTTTATCCTCTATTACCTGGAGAGTTGTTACCTGACAGTATTTGCACCTGTCTCCGTAGATCCTCAACGATGGCGCTCAAATCGGTTTCAGCCATTTTCTGTGACAAATTATGCAAATATCTTGTGGTAGAGAGACTAAGCAATTTTAACTTTTCTGGTTTTGAATTCAGTCACTTCGCAGCTCCATCCTTCAGGGTGCTATAGACAACTTATAAGTGAGATTCCTAGCGAAGAAACGATATCGATTCAGGATTAATACTACTTCCTCGGAGTTTTACAGCTGATAAGCCCTTCATGGCAAATCATGAGAACTTGGGGTACTCAAGATATGTGACATTTTCCCCCCGCAAAACACTTTAATCCATAACCGCCATCAATTGGTCAGAACTAACTGTCAATTCTTGCCATCGACTAGGTTGTGTTTCTACTCGAAATCCTATCCCAAGAGGCAAATTGTGGCGAAATCATGGCTATCTAACGATGTGTGCGATTTCCAGCTGCGATAATTTCAGACGCGTAACGATTTGTTGAAAGATTGGACATTACTAGAGGATGTATTGGGTCTCTGTGAAGTATGGTCCTATGTATACTAGGCAGTTTTGACAGCTAGAAAGGCTAGTTCTGCGTTCCAAATGTGAAAGATCTAGTCAGGAGATCCAGAGGGGTCAGACCTAGTTATATATTCAACTTTCTTGGTGGATTCTATAATTATAAATCAACATTTAAAGATCAATATCCAGAATCTGATCAATTTTATAGCGATTAGAGTGATCTTGGATAAAAGCCATCTTTAATACGTGTGTATAGTAAATAGATCTCCGCGTACATCGCAAGGGAAACATTAATAAACGAATGAAAATGATCAAAATTCTGGATACATAACCCGTCCACTCAATCATCCCTCGAGGGATATAGACTAATCTGCTGTGTCTGTTTAAGCCGAATCACTCAGGAGCGACACTGATAAGAATCGACTTCGTCTCGAGATAACTCTCCAAACTGTGGAGTCCGTAACCCTCTCTGCCTAGACCACTGCTTTTGAAGCCACCGAATGGCATATCCTTTGCGGTGGTCGGGCTCGTACAGTTGACACCCACGGTTCCGGCTTCAAGAAGCTTCGATACGCGAATGGCACGGTCGATGTTCTTGGTGAATACGGCAGCATATAGACCGAATTCTGTGGCATTTGCTTTGTTTATAACTTCAGACTCAGTCCTGAACGTGTTGATGACCACGACCGGGCCAAAGACTTCTTCCTTCGTGATCCGGGAGTCTTCCGGGACGTTCTCAAAAATGGTGGGCTTAATGTAGAAGCCGTTTTGCGCATCGCCGCCTAATGTCATGGTTCCGTCCAGCTGACCGATCTCGAGATACGACTTGACACGGTTGTATTGAATCTCATCTACCTGTGGACCGTGCGTGGTGTCTTTGTCAAGGGGATCCCCCAGACGGGCAGCGTTGAACTTCTCTTTGAAGAGAGCGAGGAATTTCTCAGCCACGCTTTCATGAACATAGATCCTGGAGTTGGCCATGCATGTCTGCCCGCTCAGAAACTGGATGCTACGCTGGGTCATTGTGGCCGCAGTTTTGAGATCTGCGTCTTCAAAAATAATCGCTGGTGACTTGCCTCCCAGTTCGAGGACGACATTCTTCATGTTGGAAGCTGCTGCGGCGGCTTGGATCAGCTGGCCTGTAGATTGGGAGCCGGTGAAGCTAATACAGCGCACGTCCATATGCGACGAGAGCGTCGATCCGGACGGTTTGCCGAATCCTGTGATAACGTTCAACACGCCTGGAGGGAACCCCGCTTCAGCAGCAAGTCGGGCCAGATATATAGACTGGATCTGTTAGTTTTCTTTCAATTGGGATAAACCAAATTGTGTATGATACTGACTGTCAAAGGGGCCTTCTCGCTACTCTTAAGAACAACCGTGTTTCCAGCAGCCAGGGCCGGAGCAACCTTGGACGAGAAGAAAATGCAGGGGGCATTCCATGGGATGATACAAGCAACTACACCAAAAGGTTGTTTCACAGTGATATTCAGATGATTGCGAGTATTCAGGCTCGATGATCCTTGGACCTGATAACCTGCTTCGGCAAAGTGCTGGAAGTTGTCGGCCGCGACTCTGCCATCGTGGAAGGCAGAGATTGGTTTTCCCGTTGATATGGCCTCCAGGTACGCAAGTTCATCTAGCGAATTTCGGATCAGATTAGAGAGCTTGGCTAGGTACGCGCCCCTCTCGCATGGTTCGAGGTCCCTCCATGCCGGGAATGCGGCCTTTGCTGCTGCAACGGCAGCATTGGTATCTTCCTCATCTGCTTCATGGACTAAGTAGAGGTCAGATCAATCATTTTTATTATGGTCCAAGGCCCAACAAGACTCACTTTCTGCGATCACCTCCCTTGTTGCAGGATTGGTTAAGTTGAAGCTCCTGCCGCTTCTGGATGGTTGGAACTGGACGAACACGATTGTGAGCAACAAGGAGTTCCACTACGCAACTTCTACAACTCACCTTTCCGTTCATGAATAGCCGCGTCTCAATGGGCTGCTCGATTAGTGCTGGCGCCATGGTTGCATGCGACGATGTTCTGTTTGTTCTTTTCCTGCTGATGCTGTAGAGAAGCAGATTCCCCGGGGCCAATCCAAGAGAGAAAAGTATTCTCCGTATAGGACGGCGAAATTCGGCCTGAGTTAGTCTGTAGATAAGTTAGCCATGTGGAGAACATGCAAAGTGCGACACAAAGTTACTACTAGTAGCAGCTTAACTAGCGCTCGGATATTGAGGACTGTTGGTCCTCAAGCTCCACCGTAGCGGGCATTTGTCGATTCAAGCTCCCAGAAAGTGCCACAGAAAAGAGATCAGAAGAGTTATAGATATTATTTAGCCGGTTGTCCCATCCGAAGATCCCGTTCTGAAAATATTCTCGGCTCTGTAAGTGGGGGTTTCAGGGGTTCAACCGCGCTGATACTAGTAAGATCCGATAATGGGAAAACCCATGAGCACGACATCTCCTAAGTCTCTGGATTCAGAGCGTATCTGATGGCACATGCGCATATTTTAGTTGCTTTGTGATGAGGCCCAACAATCACCCCCGGCCTAACTATTCCCTCCATTAACTGAAGTTATGCTGCTAGTGGCTGTCTAGAGTATCCGAAGTCTCACCCACCATGTAGCTACATGGGAACCCTCTGTCAGTACTAACTTAATACAGCGTCGATTACATGTAGCATCGTTCCTCACTATGTGAATAGTTCCAAAAGAATCACAAACGGTAAATGATCATTGCTAACTAGCTGGGTGCTACAAACTAGAAAATGGCACATATCCTACACAATACTGGACCGGTCTACATCAACGGAAAGAAGGCTACAGAACAGGTCCAGTTTCCTAACACCCCTGTATTCACGCGATTCGCTCGTCAGACACGAATCGAGGGTGACATCTTCGATCTGGAAGTCGAAGGCGAGATACCGAAAGAGATCTCTGGAACCTTCTATCGCGTCCAGCCTGATCATCGCGTTCCTCCGTCATATGAAGAAGATATTCACTTCAGTGGAGATGGAAATGTCACGGCTATCCGTATTGAGAACGGTCATGCGGATTTCAAGCAGCGATATGTCCGAACAGATAGGTTTGAAGTCGAGACGGCTGCACGGAAGAATCTATTTGGGAAATACCGCAATCCGTACACCGATAGTGAGGCTGTCAAGGGGATTATTCGAACAGTTTCGAATACTAATATCCTATTTTGGAGAGGGACTTTGCTGGCGCTGAAGGAAGATGGTCCTCCGTTTGCCATGGACCCGGTGACTCTGGAGACTATTGGCCGGTACGACTTCGAGGGTCAAATTCTTACTCCGATCTTCACGGCCCATCCAAAGTTCGACTCGAATACTGGTGAAATGATTGCGTTCGCTTATGAGGCGGGAGGAAACGGTCAGGATGCATCCCGGGACATTGTGATCTGGACGATTGACAAAGACGGCCGCAAGACGGAGGAATGCTGGTATCAAGCACCGTTCTGTGGCTTCATCCACGATTGTTCGATAACCAAAAATTACGTTATCCTGCCTCTGACACCTCTCAAGGTATCACTGGATCGACTCCGTGAGGGAGGGAATCATTTCGCGTGGGATCCAAATGAGAACCAGATATACGGTATCTTTCCTCGCCGCAATGCAAAACCAGAAGATGCCCGGTGGTATCGTGGTCCAAATGCTTTCCATGGCCATTTTGCTGGAAGTTACGAGGATGAGAACGGCCATATTGTAGCAGATCTGACAGTCGCTAACGGGAACGTGTTCTTCTTCTTCCCTCCGGATCCCAAACTCACTCCATCACCCCCCGAAGGCCTCAAGTCTCCTACAACGCGTTGGGTCATTGATCCAAATTTGCCATCCGACATCCTCATCTATCCGCAGCGCGACCTAGATAACTCAGGTGAATTCGCGAGGATTGACGAGCGGTTCATGGGCAGGCGATATTCGCATTTCTGGCAACTCCTGATTGACGGAACCAGACCCTATGATGACGCAAAATGTGGCACACCAGCCGGCGGATTGTTCAATTGTCTTGGTCATTTCAACTGGGATACAGGTGAACGCGATGTCTGGTTCGCTGGACCGACCTCAACCTCTTCAGGAACCCGTCTTTATCCCCAGGAAAGACTCTGAGGAAGAAGGTGTCGGGTGGGTCATCTGCTTCGCAAATCGTCTCGATGAGATGAGGAATGATATCCTGCTCTTCGCTGCACTGAATATCGCGCAGGGGCCCATCGCAATCATCCGACTGCCAATGAAGCTCGGTCTTGGTGTGCATGGGAACTGGGTTGACCAGACCGAAATCGAAGAATTTGCCCTACGTCGTGCTTCTGACGGAGATCTAGGACCCTTGAAACCCGCCCAGCAGCCTCTTCCCTGGCAGGAAGCCCTATTCTACCATAGGGATTAGGTCGAATGATTTCTCTCAAGGAGCTCCTATTACTGGAAGTCGCCATTGAGCAATGGCTGGGAATTGGAAAGACGAGTTGCTACTTTTAGGTGTGCTTCTACGATTGCTTTTATATGTAACTGGATATGTCCATCTACCGAAAGCCGAAAGGTCTGAATGTTGAGCATCAATTCCACTTGGTCATTAATATTTATTCGATGCAAACTCATTATAATACAGAATCATCATGCATTACTCTTTAGATGCCCCTGTGCTTCAGCTCCTGAGGAGTCAGAGTATCATCGTCTCCTGGCCGCAACTCTGTCGCAGCTCTGAACTTCTCTTCAGGGCCGTCGGGGCCCTGGAACTCCTTCGCCTCGCTCATCCTAGACGCATATATGTCAGGTAGAGTCTCTAGGTGGCATTCTCAAGAGCATATAACTTACCGTCCCCGGTCATCGAGCTCACCACCTTCTTCTGGAGGGATCTTTCTGTGATCCGCGGTTGATCTACTGGCCACCACACCGTATTTTGCACTTGCGTAACCTCCAAACTGCTTGTCTACGTCGTCATTAACACCCGATTCGAGGACTAGAGTTGACACCGTTAGTACCGGGATGTTCTCTCATAGAGGTTGTGAAATACAAACCGGAGTCACTCTTTCGGCCAGTGCCATGCTTGGCCTGGTGGGAGTTGAGTTCGTGCTCAGCACGGCTAGCTTCGTCAAGAGACATGTTAAAGGATGTGTATATAATTGTAGACTGTCCGTGAGTCGTGTGGGAAGAAAGAGATATCACTGCCTCATATACCTTTTTTCCTTGTCGGTGCCGGAGATCAAATCTATTATACGGACTAAGTATTATTGCCTGCTGAGGAAACCTTGCCTCATAATACATCATACCGATATCACTACTCCACAGTCAAGGAGAGCGGAGTTCAACTGTGCCAGGCAGAACGAACGCAGCAGAGCTTCGATTGTAAGATATCTGATATCATTGGCATTAAAGAAACCCACCTAGAACTCGTTTCGATGCTCTATTCATCTAAAGTGGGCTTCTGGTGATTTGGCAAAGTACTTTACTCACAAGATGATAGAACTGTTAGATGTAAGGAATGACCTCATACGCCTTCGGGGCAAACGCATATCCAGAGCCTAACTCAGCTTAGACTAGCCCTAGGGCTAGGTAGCTTCAATACCAATACGAGTTAGTTTAGGGTCCAGCCCTAGGGTACGGGATAAAGGAACAATATATTCCCGAAGATCCATAAAGCGTAGGCGGTGAACAGTGGGGAGTAACGGTCATCTTGCTTGGCCCTAGGGACAACAGAGCGAACGATCAGTGAAAGTTACTTTATTCTGGTAGGACGAGGGTCTATCTCCTATGGCTCTTCTGTCCTGACGGACGTCTGTCTTTATCACTTGCCCCAGCTTAGAGTCAAGCGTTCAGCTGATCCGCCATGGCTCAACCCGTCGAGCTGGTCGGCGAGGCCAATCCGCTGACCATCCAGAATGTTTTCAACGCTCTGGTGTCGGCGGCTGGATCCACGCAGATGCAAGTACAGACTGGGACCAAACAGCTGCAGAACTGGGAAAAGCAGGAAAGATACTATTCTCTGCTGCAGGTGAGTTTCCCACACATTTTCAGCCGTATGCGGGGTATGAGCTAACGGCAGGCGAATATCAGGATATTTTTGTCGACTATTCCGTTCCCGCAGAAGTACGATACCTCGCGATTATCCAGCTGAAGAATGGGATCGATAAATACTGGAGGAAAACGGCAACACATGCAATAAAGAAGGAAGAAAAGGAGAAGATCAAGAACCGTGCTCTGGAGGCGGGAATCGTCGAGCCTGCTCCTCTGTTAGCTCTTCACAATGCTCTCATGATCGCAAAGATAGTGCGCCATGAGTTCCCTCAGGACTGGCCCGAAGCGATCCCTACGCTCATTGGGTTTCTTCGTGCTTCTGTTCAACCTGGAGCTAGTCCGTTGCAACTACCACGCACTCTTATCATCCTACTGCAAGTGATCAAAGAACTATCCACCGCACGACTGCAGAGAACCCGTGCGAGCTTACAATCTGTTGCTCCTGAAATCCTCCATCTTTTGGGCAGTATCTATGTGGATAAAGTAAATCAGTGGAACACCTTCCTGGAACAGGGCAATATCAATAATGCCGCTATCGGGGAAGCTATTGAACAGAGTCTAGTTTCACTGAAGGTCCTGCGTCGACTACTCATCGCTGGATACGAACACCCCAATCGTGACAAGGGAGCACAGGAATTCTGGGTCCTTACACATTCGCACTTTAGCAAGTTCTATTCTTTGGTCCAAGCTGGCTCTAGCCTGCCGCCAGAAATTTTGAAATACGTTGAGAAGCATCTAGTCCAACTATCCAAACTTCATGTGGAGATGGCGAATGTCCATCCGGCATCTTTTGCCTTGCTTCCGGACAGTATCACATTGGTTCGATCATATTGGACGTTGGTCGTCAAGCTGGCGGCGACCTATGAAGCTACTGTGCTGAACGCGGGAGAGATAACCACTGGCTCTGATTCGGAGGGAGAGAAGACCCTGATGGAAAAGGTCGGACTGAAAGCATTGCTTTTGCTTCGGGCTTGCGTCAAGATGGCCTTTAATCCTACTCACACATTCAAATATCAACAACCGCAGGACAAGGAGGAGAAGAAAGAATCTATAGCATTCATGAAATCCCAGCTCTTTACCGAAGATCTCGTGGTCAATGTAATGGAGCTGCTGGTGACGAAGTTCTTCAAATTCCGGAGGAGTGATTTCCAAGAGTGGGAAGAGGAGCCTGAAGAGTGGGAAAAGAGAGAAGAAGAAATTTCTAGCGCGTGGGAGTTCTCAATCCGCTCCTGTTCCGAAAAGCTTTTCCTTGATCTCGTGATTCATTTCAAGGAGCTTCTGATACCCAGGCTTTTGAACGTCTTCTATTCATTTGCCACTCCAGAGAACCGCGATGTTCTGCTGAAAGATTCATTGTATTCTGCTATTGGACTGGCTGCTGCGAGCCTGGAGCAGCAATTAGATTTCAACACATTTTTGGAGTCTACACTCGTGCCAGAGGTTCAGATCCAACAGCAGGGTTATAATCTCCTCCGGAGAAGAATAGCGATCTTGCTCGGACAGTGGGTGCCAGTCAAACCGGGAGAACTGAATCGAACCGCCATCTACCAGATATTCCAACACCTGCTCAGCAAACAGGATCCTCTGAACGATCTTGTGGTTAGGATTACTGCTGGAAGACAGCTCAGAAGTGTGCTCGATCCGTATGAATTTTCACCTGAGGGCTTTCTTCCATATGCGCCAACGATCCTCGAGTCCCTCATGAGTCTAGTGCAAGAGGTCGAGTTATCGGAGACTAAGATGGGTCTGTTGGAGACAGTTCGTGTTGCAGTCGTGAAAATGGAAGATAATGTAAGTTCTACACACCGAACCGAGCTTCTACCATACTAAAAATGGCCAGATCGCCCCTTTCTCGGATCAAATTATTAGACTATTGCCGCCTCTATGGGAGCAGTCAGGTGAGGAGCATCTTATGAAGCAGGCCATCCTGACCCTCCTATCGGCCTTAATCCATTCCTTAAAACAGCAGTCTGTGCGATACCATGCGGATATACTGCCACTCATTAAGAATTCAGTGGAACCAGGATCGGTAAGTTTCCCCGTCGCTATTCTGTAGTAGTGAACGCTAATCAATTCGCATAGGAGATGCTGATCTACCTTTTGGACGAGGCTCTTGAACTTTGGTCGGCTATTCTCACCCAGACTCCTGCTCCAGCATCTGAGGACATCCTCTCCCTTTTACCTTCCTTATTCCCTATTTTGGAAGCTGCTACGGACAGTGTTCCTTTGGCACTTCAAATCGCCGAATCGTACATCCTTCTTGCCCCACAAGAAGTTCTTAGTGATCGAATACGCTTTCAATTACTTGTGTCTTTCGAAAGTCTCCTCTACTCCACTGCCCGCCAGCGTCTTGGAATTGTCCCACGGCTGGTGGAAATGCTCATCCGCTCCGTGGAAAGAGTCGATGGTGGAAGCGAAGCCGGATACAATGTTATTGCCAAATCTCTCATCGACAGTTCATTTCTCTCTTCACTCCTCGATGTTCTTCACTCGGCACATGAAGCCAGCCAACAGACCGGACCGAATAGGAAACCTCCAGCAGTGTCTGGTGTAGTCGAAACGGACTACCTGTCTGTTCTTGCTCGATTGGCACTTGCAAGCCCGAAAGTCTTTGTCTCCGCTGTATCTGCCGCGACTGGTCAGCCTGAGGAAAGTTGCCTGTCGTGGCTGTTGACGGAATGGTTCTTCCATTATGATAACATTGGCAGTGTCAACCAAAAGAAACTGCATGCACTCGCTCTAACCCAGTTACTCTCACTCAACGCTCCTGAAGCACCTCCCCCAGCTTACCTTCTTAACCAGCTCCAATCTTACCTAACAACCTGGACGGACATCATCACTGAGCTCGCTGAAGGGACGGCCGAAGAGCCCAATGACCCCCGAGGAGGGGACTATCTTATCTATTGGAACAATGCAGAAACCGCGCCATACCATGACAACGAACCCCCAGAGAGCATACGACGACGCGACTGGGAAAGCTCCGACGTGATCCATAAGATTAACATTCGAGATTTCGTCCGACAGAGACTGCAGGCGGTCATTATAACCTGTGGCGGCGAGCAGCAGTTCCAGGAGGCATGGCTAATCAATGTGGACAGAGAGGTTGTGGCAGCCTTTGGCGCCTTGGGGCTACTTTGAGTAATGCCACCTCTTGTGCACAAAGGGAAGGAAAACGTATGATCTCTCCACTTGTGGACTCTTTCATTAACGAGCGAAAACCATTATTTCTGCCGGAAGAGCAGGGTTTCAGCATTTCTCGAAGCATAGCAGCTTACCGGAATGTTTATTTGGCATATCATACCATACAATACATACCCCCCTTACGTAGAAAGTGATTCCTTATCTTTTTAAACCCCTGCTTAGCACCCCTGTCCACTTTAATAGAATAAAAAAAGCAAAAATAACCATCAATTATAGTAGATAATAATCCTACTCATTGAAAAAATCACATTCATAACCTGAAGTAAGCGATTTGACTTGTGGGTTAGTAATTTGGGTCTATACCACAACGGCCACAGTTCACTACGTAGACTATCGCTTTCGTGATGCTCTGCTGCTATTCGAACACGCCATTGGCTTGTTACTAGACTTGGAGAAGACATTTATCGCAATGTATGTACCTATCAACCAAATTTAATTTCGCAGATCAAACCATGACAGACATTCAGCTGACGGCATTCAGGTACTAAATGCTTCAAGAAGTAACCGGGAGAATTCTTCAAAACCTGGGATCTCATCACCTTGCACGTTAACCTCAGAAGAAGATTCTGAAGAAGAAGAAGACATATCATCCTATCAGGACAAACCTCTTTTTTCAAGTGTTCATGGAGAACGTAGCTGCAACTATTGACAAACTATACCATCTCGCATTCAAGATTGGAAATCTGGCTTTGCGAATTGGGAATCCCAAAGCTTCACCGGAGTCGACCTGATTGATAAGTTCATTGAATTGGATCAATAACATCTTCAAGATCTTTTTCGCAGTTACAGTCCTACACACTCAGATGACCACTATCTCATTTAGCGTTTGGTCAAGGCCAAATACTCGTCGGAGACAGCAGTTTCGAATCGATACTGGAAGCATCGGAGGGGGAAAGTTCGAGAGATTTTCGAAAGCACGCCTAGTTGAACCGCGAGATGCAGCTCCAGAACGCCGAGAAAATCCGTCAACATCTACTATGCTTCCTATTGTTGCACCGTCGCAGCCATCAACAGCAACGAGGCTAGATGTTGCAAAAATCAATCTAGACGATGATACTTCAGTTATATCAACTGTTTTCATTCATTAACATTCATGATCATATAGGTCGGGACTATGTGTCTCCACCACCTCCACCCAAAAAAGAGTGGAACGGAAAGGAGTTTGAATGCCCGTATTGCTTCACAGTGTCTCCTTGGAAACTGATGGTCAAGAAGGCTTGGGAGTGAGTACTCACTGCTACTTTCAATGTAAGGGTTTAGGATAGAACTGATTTCCTTTAGGACACATATATTCCGCCACTTACAACCATATGTGTGCACTTACAAAAATTGCAAAACACCAGACCAGCTGTATGATAGCATCACCGATTGGATCAGTCATGAGACTCTGTTTCACAGGAGTACTCCTGAAAGGTTGGTTATCAAGACGACCCTCCCCCTCACACTGGCTATAACAAAGATGGACAATCGCCTGTACAAATGTCTCGGGATTGCCCCTTTTGTCTCGTACACGGTGCGAATCCATTTCATATAGGATCTCACCTTCGAAGGATAGCGTGCTTCTCTCTGGCCCGATCTACAGGGAACGACGGCTCAGAAAAAGGAAGCAGGATCTCGGACCAGGTAGATCTGAGATCGCGGAGTTCTCTGGAGTCTGGAATGTCCTTGACCAACGAGTACGAGGAATTTAACTATTGGTCTGGTGGGGGCTGAATTTCTCTTCTGGGAGGCTGTGTAAGGAAAGGCACAATGCCAATCAGATTCTCTAGCGTCAAGAATGAGGAGCTGAAGGTAACTTTCCCGAAATCCATCCCGTCGCAATGGGAAACTTTAAGTTAGCTAAATGATAGTAGCTACGGCTAATATTCTGATCAACCAATACAAATGTCTAGAACATACTTATCTGGGTTTAGGAATCTTACAAGCTTGGGGCCTGGTCTTCCGTGAACCGCGCCACATAACATACAGAAAGACGGATAGATGGATACATCACATATGATGAGGCAGGGGCTGGTAGAGTATACACTATAGGGATGGCGCTGATCTGAGCTTGAGTTTATCGCGAGATTACTTATGTTCCCTGGGAAAAGGAAAGTTGGAAAAGTTAATGCTGCAGGTTCGCGCCATATAGACGCAGAAACTATGGACATTCAGGAACATTATGACTAAACTAGGATGAAGAGGCTAATAATAATGCGATCCATATGAATTTTGGACTCGGTTATCTGCGACGAACAGGCACTGTCGCGCCTTATCGTCTAGGCGCACTGGTTGGGATATTGTCGGTCCGTCAGAGGCTGAGGGAAGAGACCACCAGCGAGCTGCTGCTGCATGTCCCATTCGGGCGCACCCTCCGTCTTCCAGGTCCAGTAGATCCATCCTGTCTTCATCTCAAAGGCATCCAGCTGCGCCTCGATGAAACGACGAATATTGTATTTATCGGCGCTCGACAGACCGGCCACCGTGCCCTGGGACTTACCAGTGCAGTCGCCGATCCAATAGCTGTTAGGGAATGAACCATCGTACCGAGCACCCAGGCCTCGACCGTTCAGGTACTTGGCACAGTCAGTAATGCCTCCAGTCCACTCGCCAACAATCGTCCATTTGTCGGCATGGTAGAGGTGCGTCTTGCCGAAATCGCAAGCCGTACTGACGTGCCCGTTGATGTCCTTGCCCAGAGTACCACTATCGAAGACCTCGTAATGGTGGGTGTCCATCATCACGTACCACACACCGGCTCCCTGGTTCATGAAGCCGTTCCAGGAGTCGACGGCCAGAAACCCGTCGTGGAGGACGACGGTCGTGTCACTGCTGGATTCGCGGATTCTACCCCAACCGTCATAGTAGAACTGCTTGAGGGAATCCTGCTGAACTCCTCCGGGGATTAAGGGCTCATTGAGCAGCTCAATTGCGGCAACAACATCAATAAACTGGGCATATCTCTGGGCCAGAGCGCGAATAGCATTCAAGGTCACATTCACATTATATCCCTGCTGCCAGTCAACTGCACCTCTCCGACCGCTGTTGTCGAATCCGTTCTGCGAGCCGGGTGCTGGAAACATAAGTCAGCTATACAGGTTAGGAATTCTTGCAGTTTTCTACATACCACCATGAAGGTCAATGAGGACCTTAATACCGTAAGTGCGGGCCCAGTTGATGGCCTGATCAAGCAGTCCCAGCTGTCCTTGCACGTATGGGTCTCCGTCCAAAGGAGTGACGGCCCAGTAGCCAACCGGAATCCTCACATGGTTCAGGCCCGCGGCGGCGATCTGTTGAAAGTCGCTCTCGGTGATCCAGCTGTTCCAATGGGAGGACAACCTGTTCAGTGCCTCATCTTTCCCAAGGATTGAACACAAAGTATATTCATCCACAGCACTATCACCTGCTTGTTCGAAGATCGAAGGTGTGATCCACGGTTCAAGCACAAGCCAGCCACCAAGGTTGACACCCCGGACTTTCTGATTGTTATAGTCGAATGAGGTATGCCTGAAATAATGTAAGAACAAACCCAAAAATGAAAATTGGCTCCGGGATCTCGTCTCACTTACACGACCGAGGGGGCTGCCGCTGCAAGTGACGATAGAATAGAGAGCGCCAGCAGCGCCTTTTGCGGAAGTCGGGCGAACATGTTGTGTATCCTAACCCCGTGAAGCAGGTAAGATGGTACAGGACAGCGACCAGGCTTAGAGAAACTGGCTCATGGAGATCAACAGGTATAAGTACCCCCGCTGTAGATCTTGCGGAGAGTAACTGACCGGACGCAGGCTTTAAGACTGCTGCAAGAACAGCTGTACCGGACAGCAGATTTGTTGTGCAGATCTCACAGCGAACCCGGTCTCTCTCCGAGGGTTGCTCCAACCGTGGACGAGGACAGGAGGATCTAGCGATAGTGAGGACCGGGGCTGGAGCAGGGAAACTCTGAAAAATGATAGAATTAAGAGTCGTCTAATGCAGACTGGCACCTTTTAGCCTGGCTCAGCCCGCAGGAGACCTCCCGTAAGGAATGCCAGTGCGTTATGATGTTGTCAGGTAAAGCCACACGACGCCCCACGGAATGATTGCGGTAACAATGCAGCCAGAAGAGTGTGGAATGTATAATTCTATACTGGGTGGAGGCCTCTGGGGAAAAACATTGTTTAGTATAGAGTAACTCCCCCAGGCGGCTGTAAAGTATCCCGTTCCCGCATCATGGGGAAAGGGCCATGCTGGATACAATAACAGTTGTGTAGTGCCTTCCGGGTCACTGAACCAAGACCTGGTAGCAATTCTGTCGAAAAAGGTTTCGAGGAAAGTCATCTGCGGCTCAGTGTTCGCCTGTCGCCTTCCGCGAAATAGCACGAGCGATCGATTATTCACTGTCGAATGATGCCTCGCATGGAGGGTCTTCACCGTCTGCCACACCACGCGAGGCCGTGGCTGGCCCTGAACAATCTCAATGCCAGGTACCGTACCGTATCCTGGCATCTCTCGTACCTCTTCAGCAGGCAAGTATCTGACTGATGACAGTGGCTTTCCCTCTGGGATATTCACCTTGCATGGTTTACACTTTCGAACCGAACGACTATGGGAAACCATCCACCATGCAGTGCTCAATATCTCGTAACAGGCAGCGCACTGATCTCGTCTTTGAGACGGAGCAACAGGCTTCACCGCGGCCGAAAGGATAGCTGAACTGCTTAGGCGAAGACGGAGAGGCATCTTGCAGCGTCATTATTTCGCATCGTCATTCGTCAAATGGGATACTATGACAACTCAATTCTCCTGCAGCCCGTCAGCATTATCGACCTTCTGCTTTTGATTAACCAGAGAGTAGTGCCTGTACTAACCCTTTGGCCGGGTGATCGAGCCGCCGATCGAGTACGCAAAACCCACGCAGCCCATGAGTGATCGTCCCGTTTCACTCCACCTAATCATTCCAAGAAATTGTGGCAATCTCAGTGGCCAAGAGATCCCGATGTAGCCCAAAGATAAGATTTGCTTGAATAAGCTTCAATACCGCCCGCGGCCGGTTTCCAATGTTAATGGTGTGCCACAGCTCGTCGAAGGCTTGGAGCCTATATCATGCTGTTGTCTGGCGGCGACTAGCGCTTGCGGGGTCCAACTCTGGCCCAATCCTTTTGTTCTCAGTAGTATGAATGTCTCCTACTGATCGACAGAGAATTATGATCACGCGCCGCGAAACTCAACTTTGGCTGTTGATCAAAGAAAGATAATAAGTTAGTTTTTGCGGGGAGCCACAAGTCCGGAGATGTCACGAGAAGAAGCGTCTTTAACCCCGCAATTTAGGGTAGGATGACTTCGGAATAATTGGTTTTACTCTACTCCCCCGCCTTAAGGTAGTATTCCTTGACAATTAAATCGAGATTTTCGATATCATGCGACCTGCGACAGCAGATCGATCGAAGCGCCACAAACCTAAGAATGGCGAAGGAATTGCGGGAAATACCGCGTTTACTAGGATGCTATGACGGAAGAGATAACGACAGCAGGAAAGATGCATATATGGTCTATCATCAGTCATGGTTTTCTGCACAGACTTCCCATTTACGTCATGGCAGGACACTACTATGAGGCCATGAATATTGAATAGCCTTATCCAGACCAGTATGCAGCAAATGTCTTCTCGAGTCCTACTCCTCTCCAGGAAGGTGACAAATACTATGAACCACCGATACTATACAGATATCCCCAAAATATAACATATCTTAAACTTTCCTCCCACACATGCTATGATATCAAGCTAGTGTTGAAAACTTAATAGTATGTCACAAGCGATCCCCGAGTCCTTAGGGACGGGATGAGGTCTCCGTGGATTCAGGCAGTTTCTGTTCATGAGTTAATCGACCAATGGCACCTATGTCTCGCGAGACTGAATATGCCTCCTTAAAAAGCCTGCTGCCATGGACCTAGTTATTCGCTATATGAAAAGCCCAACAATCTGCTTATACCTTATATTTTCTTTGGAAATGTCCTTGGTCGGTGTGTTGAAGGTGTATTCCTAATGCCACAACTGTTGAATAGCCCAATGATGAAAGTGCTGTATTATATAATGGGCCACAAGTTGTCATGTCCATTCCCAAGAGGGGCCTGAAAAGACCCCTAGAGAATAGGCTGGTCGACTGTATACTGCGGTGCTGGCTAACCACGCATTCGCTGCCAATATTCCTCAATCACAGGCAGCCGACGGCTGAATTGTGCCTTTTGTTCTCCATCTACCATATCAATAGCAGATTTGAGTTCATTGAGAAATCTTCCTCTCTGTGCTAAGTAATATTATTAGCATACTACTATTATAGTACTGCGTCATATAGAGAACTCACAACTGGCGCAGGAACCACGAATTGCGGAACCAACTACTGCAAAACTCGTAATCAAAGGATTTGGAGGAAACCTTAGGTCAGCTACCAGGAGTAAGACACTGGCGGATATAATAATCCTTAGTTTGCTTGCGGAAGGCAGCGCCTCGGTTGCTATCTTTGACAAGAGTCGAAACCTCTGTTGAGTCCGTTTCTATATCCAATATTATCAGGCCGCATCTTCGACACACGACACTTACCATCATCCCACGCGAAGAGCTGAAGACATTGAATTGTTAATGGCAAGTTTTGAAATGCGAAGTCTATGAAACAATAGACAACTTACTGACTCATCCATATTCCCAAGCATGTGGCGATGTATATGGTATTATAAGACGTATATGGCCACCAGGTTGCACCAAAATCAGCCGGATCTGCTTGTTGCAGCTTATATAATAGCTTTCCGGATAGGTAGAACTCTTTGAATTGGGAAAGTTCACTTTGTTATCATAGTTTGTGATGATAGAGTGGTTAGGTTGGGTATCAACTCACTGAGCCAGTCTCTTGTCGATATCTTTCCGCCATCTTTTCGCGCTCGGCCAATGGCGAAAGAAGGGGCTCTAAATCCGGAATAATAGAGGACTTTCCCCTCAATGACCTCAGAAGCCGCTCCCGCAGACTTCAGACGATTGAGAGCTTGATTCCCATCTTTGTCAGAGAATTGCTGGACCGACACAAAGGTGGATGAGAAATCAGATCTGTATATTTCACACTTTCACTGATTATCACTGTGATACATTCGGCACTTGGAGAAGGTAGTATTCCTCCCTATAGATACAATATCATACTACAGGGGGATTACGCATGTTTATAAATTATTTTTTATCTATCCTAGGGACAGCTGATAAGCCAAGGCAATGCCTACATATATCTATAAGCCAGCATTTCGCTACCCGGCTGTTCGTCCAGTCCACCTATTATGATTCTCGATATAACTAGTTTTGATGGATCACTCTTAGAAAGCACAAAATGACATAACTTAAGGGGATAGCATTGCCACAGTTTTGGCCAATGCTCTACACCATCAAGCAACGGACGTTTCCTTAGATGGTTCCGAATACGTCGACCGTATCATGTGCAATATAAGCTGGGATCATGCATACAGACAACGATCAAGGTGTTCCAATGATTGGACTCTTACTAGTTAATAGTGACGGTGGTAAGTACCAAGGACCCATGCGACTACTACTACAACATTAAGGATTGCTGTATATAGTCAATTCTTGGCAATTTAAGAAAGTAGGCGGTCTATAGTATAATAATTTCTACGGGGATCCAATACTGAACTAACCGCCTGCATCAAATATTGAAGCACCCGTCTCATTACCAAATTAGGTAATTTCGAAGGTATCCTGGATACTTTCCATATAGAACGGAGCGGTAATATTGAATTTTTCCCATGGAAAGATCATCTCCAAGGACGTTTCCCTAGCAAATTTGTATAGAAAGGTGTTCTATTATTTTTATGAAAATATGGTCGCTCCTCATTCTTTATTGCCTTCAGGTCAAAATCCTCTATTTTGGGGTCGTCAATTATCATCTCGAGCAACGTTGATATCATCAACACCAGCACCGTCAGAAGATGTTAGAATGGTCTACAACTCCAGCTCCAAGTATTGTGGAATCAATTGAGGATGATACGTCACTCCTATATTTTTCATCATGTGACGTCCCGTTTAGGTAGTTAATTGCCAGCAGAATCCTTAATGTTGTAGTAAGTAGTAGGGCGGCTACCAAAAACCTCTGATATTTTCGTTGCAAGTATCCTTCCATCTACCTTCCATGGTTTCTTCGAACTGTCCTGTTTTTTTTTCGCTTCTCATATTCCTTCAACGGCGCAAAAACCAAAATGCTATCGTCTGACATCCAACCTTAAGTCAACCGTGATCAAAGAATCAGCATCCATAATCTCATCTCCTTCCAACTGATCACTTGAACAAATCCTTACCACTTGTTACACTCTGTCAATGGTTTTGTGTACCTGTGTCATTATGTTCATGGTGACTGCTGGTATCGACGAGTTAGAATGATGATGTCATAAGTTGGAACTATGACTTTAACAGCTAGTCCCCTGCCATCGGGGAAATTGATGACCAGTGATATCTATCCAAGGGTTTGCTTTCTCGACCTGAACCAGTATCCCAAGCGCTGTGGCTTGGATTGCAACGAGTCACCCTTTCATCAGCAGACCATGTAGATTCAAGTTTCGACTCTTTTATTCTACTTAGGAAGCGATGCTGGTACGTAGCGAAAGGTACTGCACGTAACATTCGGCGCGGCCCCTCCCGAACCGGCCAGATCCCGGCCAACGGGAAGACAGCCGAAAGTCAGCGGGAATCTAAACAATGATCAGGCCACCAGGGACATTGACTCCGTAACAGCCCTTTGAAGGACAAATGGCTCCAGATCGGGTCTCTCCGCTGCCTTGCGCGACTGATGATCGATTAGATTCGTGTTTAATTTCCCGAGAAGGGATTCGTCATTGAGAGGGTTCCGGGGCTTTATCGTAGCTTTGTTTCCATTATGTGGGTACCCTGATCAGATGATGGATGCTATATCAGATAGTGAGTTATTTATATCAGGTGTTGGGGAGCATAGTCTCCGATTCTAGTGTGGATTTTTGTTGTCTTGCGGTACGCTTTTTGCTCGATCGTATCTTCTCGAGATAAATTGAACACTTCGGGTGTTTGAGACCGACATTATCCTGGAATTGATTTCCTGATATATCCAACTTGCGAATTGACCTTCCATCCAGACGAAAAGGCACAAAATGTCGTGGCAACGTCCCGTCCAACACATCGATCGCAAAGACCTGTATATAAATCTCGAGGCGCGAATACAATACCTACATACCTTCCTGGACTTCAGCTCAAGTATGTCGACCCATGTGCGCAGCATCTCTCGGTGCCTGATCTAACCGATATTCTTTTTTTCCAATCTGCAGATGACATCGAGGCCCTCATCACCGGTTCCAAATACATCAAGGCGCTGATCCCTGCGGTCGTCAACATCGTCTACCACAAGCTATTGCAGTATGACATCACGGCCCGAGCTTTCCAGACACGGAGTACGAGTTTCGAGGGCCCCGTAGACGAGTTCCCGGATGAAAACAGCCCGCAGATTCTGCATCGGAAGACGTTCCTGAGAGGCTACCTGAACCGTCTATGTTCCGATCCGAGTAAGCTGGAGTACTGGGAGTATCTGGACAAGGTCGGGTGAGTTGACGCGGCAATAAAAATAAATGGGTCGGAAAGAGATTGGAGTCCACTAACGCTTAATTCGAACCTAGAATGATGCACGTCGGCCGCGGGCGAGAACATCCACTCCATGTCGAATACGTCCACATCGGTGCCTGTCTCTCATTCATCCAAGATATCCTGACGGAAGCCATCCTTTCCCACCCGCGTCTCCCACTTCAGCGCAAGATCGCGCTCGTCAAGGCCATTGGAAAGGTGATTTGGATTCAGAACGACCTCTTCGCCAAATGGTATGTGCGGGACGGTGAAGAGTTCGCGGATGAGATCGCCCAAGTCACCATCGAGAAAGAAGGTTATCTCCATGGAAAGAAGATCATCGGGGACGGGAGCTCAAGCGACAGCGAGAGTGAGAAGAGAGAAGAGAGCGATTCATCACCGAGATCACAGTCGCCTGGGTCATGTCCATTCCAGGGAATGACGAAGGGGGTTGCTGAGATGAAGGTGCAAGAGGATCGGGATGCGGATACCAGTGACAAAGTCACCCCGCCGCGATCCCCGACACCGACGAACAAAACGGCTGAAAGCTCGTGATGATGATACCTAATTATGAATTATTTTGGCAGATGGACTCAATTAGACGGTTTATGTCAATTGGAAAACCAGACTGGATGGCAGTGTATATCATACGAATGTAAATATATTTTCAAACTCCCAATTTCCGTGAACCGGATCCGTAGAGAGAATGAGCCAACTTTCTCATGACACAATGTTCTCTACAACAGTCCTAGGACCCGATCCATGATTTTTCTCTATCCAATAATATAGTCAGAGGGTAGTCACACTGGTCTAGAAACTAACAGCAATCCGAGACTGGGTGTCAAGATCCCTCGAGGAACCATTCCGGAATCTTGCCCACAGCATCTTGGAAGAAACAGCCTATCTACGAAACTCCAGAGGCGCTCAATTCCGCAGATGTTTGTCATCGAAAAGTCCTCCACCCCACTCTCGCGATCTCGGGCATCTGCATCGCGGAATTATCCCCATCGGGGTATTCAAAGATCCATGATTCTGTGGGATTCGACACGTGGAATGGCACATCTTAAACATGGTAAACCCGCTGCTTAATTGGGACACCTAACTAAGTGACGCCGGCCCAAGCCACTTTTCGCTTAGCGAACTCAAACTTCCTAGAATGCCAAGCTCAAAGGAAGTTTGTCAATGATTTCTTCAATGTGCTGATGATTCACCAATTTCCCAAAGTTAACTATCCAGTCCAGCAGCTTATTCAAGGGGAGTTTGCTACTGAAGATGTTGACAGTTTGAATGTGAAAGACATTGAGGTTTCACTGCTGGATGATATCACCTGCAATTGATGGACGGCAATAATAGCAGTTCGTAGTAGCGGTCATACCCCGTTATTATGGGCCTAAGTGGTCACAGAGATGATGAATGTTTATCCGCCACTGAAGAGGTCGGCGTAATACGTATCTCGGACGGCATTAAGCATGGAAATTGAGCAGCTTTAAACAATTAACTCCGTCTGAATTAGTCAAGATCTTGTAGAGAGTGCGGACAAAGATGGTCTTCGGCATGCCTCTACGGTCGCGATACCGAGGCATCGTAGATCACCACATATGCAGTTAGTCCCCATTCTGTTGCTGCACAGACGGCGCCGCATAACTGGAACAAACGCCTTCAATAGTAGCAGAATCGGCACTAATAGCAGTGGGAACAGGTTAAAAAGATAGGCGGGGAGAGATCGGCGATAATAGTCCCTCTGCCAGGTAGATGTCGGGATGACGTCCAAAATGTCTCTGACAGCAACAGGTACCATGCGAATTGCCAATTGGCATGGAGCACTGGACGGAATGATACGGAGACTACTATTCGTAAGCATTAAGTCAGAAAGATTCATCGACGGACATGGGGGCGGGAGAAGATACTGACAGACAGTTTTCTCTCCATCATCGGGTGGTGGGGACGGATGGGGGGTTTTGGTGGACTTTTGGGAGAAAGATCTGTCAAACCCTCCGCTAATCCCGACGCCACGGGCAGAAGCTCTCCTCCTGGCCAGCATACAAAACCCCAGGGGAGCGATCTAGAGATCTTGAACGGCGCCCTCTTCTGAAGAACCGCAGTCTGTGCACATACTGGGAGGTTGCCGTATCCCCCAGATATATACTCCATCCCGATTTAAAGTTGGAGAATGACACATCCGCTCACCATGGCCGCCCCCGCAGTTATTCCCCTCATCATTAACAATGAGTACGTGGAGACGGAGACCAAGTTCGACGTGATCAGCCCCGTCTCTGGCAAGGTGCTCCATCGATGCAGCGCCGCCTCCGTCGACGATGCCAACCGCGCAGCGGCCGCAGCGCAGGCTGCGTTCCCCGTGTGGAAGAAAATGAAGCCGTCACAGCGCCGCGATCTGCTCTTCAAAGCGGCCGATATCATGCAGGCCCGGAAGGAGGAGCTGATCCGGTACCAGCAGGAGGAGACGGGTGCTGGCAGATTGTTCGCAGAGTTCACCACGATGCTGGGTGTCGAGTTCATCCGCGACTTCGCAGGCAGGATCTCGTCGGTGGAGGGCAGAGCACCCATTGCAGCGGAAGAGGGACAGAGTGCCATCGTCTACAAGGAGCCTTATGGTGTTATTCTCGGAATTGCCCCTTGGTAAGGGACTCTCCTGTCCCGCCCTAGTTAATTGTCACACTTGATATTGACGGCACTCTGCGCCTGCCAGGAACGCTCCTTTCATCTTAGGAACGCGAGCTCTCGCGATCCCCCTAGCGGCCGGTAATACCACCGTCCTCAAGGGTTCAGAACTCGCGCCCAAGTGTTTCTGGGCCATTGGTGACATCTTCCGGGAAGCTGGTCTTCCCGCAGGAAGCGTCAACGTCGTGTACCACCGGAGTTCTGATGCCGCAGCCGTCACGACCGCCTTGATCGCTCATCCCGCCGTGAGGAAGATCAACTTCACCGGAAGCACCCACGTGGGATCCATTATCGCGGAAACTGCCGGAAAGTACATCAAGCCCGTGCTGCTCGAACTGGGTGGCAAGGCCGGTGCACTCGTCTTGGATGATGCTGATCTGAACAAGGCCGCCATGGGCTGCACGATGGGCGCCTTTATGCATGTAAGTAGAGCATATTTCACCGTCTCGGTTCGGGGAGATGTGATTCTGACGTATCTCAGTCTGGCCAAGTGTGCATGTCGACGGAGCGCATCATTGTCCAGCGCGCTATCTTGGACAAGTTCCGCCAGGCCCTGACGGAGACGGCGGAGAAGGTGTTCGGGAAGGGATCACCAGCGCAATTCCTGGTGAACCATATTCCGGTTGAGAAGAATCGACAGCTGGTTGCAGATGCCGTCTCTAAGGGCGCGAAGGTCATCTGGGGAGACCTCGATGCCAGGGAGCCAACCGCCACCAGTATGCGACCGATGATCGTTGAGAACGTCACCAAGGAGATGGACTTGTTCTCAACCGAGTCCTTTGGCCCAACCGTGTCTCTGATGGTCGTAGACAGCGAGGAAGAAGCAATTGAATTGGCCAATGCCACGGACTATGGTCTGACTGCTTCCATCTACACAGAGAACCTGGCTCGCGGCTTAAGGGTGGCCAGGCAGATCGAGTCTGGGTGAGCACCCCTTCCATCTATACTCCCCTCATCATCTCTGATGAACTTCTCTTCTAACCGATTGATGCTTGCAGGGCTGTCCATATCAACTCCGCCTCCATCCACGATGAGCCTGTGCTGCCTCACGGCGGTGTCAAGAAGAGTGGTTTTGGCCGGTTTGGAGGCTCTACCGGCCTGGAAGAGTTCATGGTGACCAAGTCGGTCACCTGGCTCGACTAATTGCGACGTACTGAACTATGCGTGCAGCAGTGTAGCTTTGTTTGTTATGAGTGATACCAGTCATGGCAAGGACCAGGTAGGACAGCAGAAGCAGTTCGCTGAGGCTGACGGTAGATACCCCAATCCTATGCTGTAGTTCATGGCATTTTGATGAGCATCTGTTTTTGAAATGAGATCTAAGAATTCAATGTTACTATTATTATATTGTCATAAGCTTCCTTGCTTACTCCCGAGTGGAGTTTGTCATTTCCGTTTGGGCCTCAACGAGGTTTTACGGCCGCAACATCAGCCTGTGTCTCATTTGGTTTATACGATCTTGGTAAGCACATCATAGAGACTCTCAACTTATCCATTTGCTAGCAATAATTAAGTAAAATTCCGCAGGAGAGAAAGGGTGATTGGAGACGACCCGACGGATGCACCATCAGCCACCGTGAACTCTACGAAGACGTGTATGATCCTGCAAGGACCCGATCCTCTCATTTAAGCCTGTCCTACTTGATGCTTCGTTGGTCGAGGATGATCCCTACGATCATCAAAGGCAAACTTGACCGACTGCTTCACCTCTTGGCGGTTGTCGGAGGATCGGCGCATTCCCCCTTTCAACTGCGATGGTCCCAAAATAACTCTTTCGACAAAAGACACGGACCGGAAGATAAGACTGAGCCGAGAGGGAGAAACCTTCACTGCTTTGGTCTCTCCTCTGGCTTACGGGCGTTTTTTCTAACCAAAGCGAGCTACCAGAAGGCTGGAAAGGCGCCTCGCTTACAACAATGGAAAAACTCTATCGGACAGTCAGCGCTAAACGGCGTACCTTAAGAACAAATCCAGCTTAGCTGTACGGAGTCTCTTCACTGACCATCTTCTATTGATAATTTCGCGCACTCCACGCCGTCGACTGCTAAGGCTCCTTCCGGCGCCCTTCCGAGATTTGCCCCTCATCTCCGCTGAGCGCGATCCTCATCGTGCGACACTGTTGACTTGTTTCTCTTTTGAGGAATTCAATGGACAAAATGCCAGTTCACGGTAAGGTCTTCCAGTACCGAGAATGCTACCCTGAAAGGTGTTCCATGTCTTGTATACGCCGGTCTCCGCGAGCATGTTGATCTTGGTGACTTAGTTGAGTGGTGATAGGAGGGTAAGAGGTGAAACTGGCTTTGCACGAGCTGAACTTTGTACCTGCACCGTCGTTCTTCCAGCCATGGAGAGTCACATCGTGGGCGTTGCCAAACGAATGGCCCCTCTTCTTCCCCCTCGTGCATTATTACCACATTTTTCTTGGCCCTCGCGCGACGCCAATATCCGAAGGGTGCCTGGAGTTAGATGATACATTCTTTGTTCCTGTTGGTCCACTACCATGCAGAATGGGCCCTTCAAGACGAGCTTTCCGGGATGGGCCTTCATCGAGTCAGGCTCCAGAGATATGTTGGACCGTGGCAGAGCCGCAAGGGCTGGTGGATTTGAGATTGATTCCCCTTTTTGCTGACTATGTGTGACCTTATTTTAACTAATAATAACCAGGTCCTTTCGCTTTTTTTTTTGTTTACACTCACTCTCTTTTTTTTTTGCACAGTGATCACTATCACACGCTGCGTCGCAGTCGCTCATTACTTGCAGTCATTCTCTTATTACCGCGAGTCGGATTCATTCGTTACTTTCTTTCGAGATTTTGAAGAAAAGAAACAGTTCAGATAATCATCTGCTTTTCTTTCTTTCTTTCCCTTTTTTGGCAGATACCCCGTTCAGACTCATCGAAAAGAGACCAAAAAGGAAAATATTATTCCAGACAAGATGCGCTTCTTCACCATTTCCATCCTGTCCGCCCTCGCGGCTCTGGCTTCTGCTACCGTCTCTCCCGATTACTCCAACGACCCATCTGGCAACCCCATTCTGCTGCCCGGTCTGAACGACCAGGTCCCTGTGGGTGAACCCTACAAGATCGAGTGGACGCCAACAACCGAGGGCAATATCACCCTCTGGCTGCTGCGCGGTCCCAGCACAAACGTGAAGCAAATCGCTACGCTCGCCACCAACATCCCTAACAGCGGCGAGTACACCTGGACCCCAAGCACTTCGCTCGAGAACGATGTCACCCACTACGGTCTGATGATCATCGTCGACGCTACCGGCCAGTACCAGTACTCGACCCAGTTCGGTATCGAGAACGACGCCCTCGCGGCCTCCTCTTCCGCTGCCGTTGCGTCGTCTACTGTTGCTATCACTGCCACCTCCTCTGCTTCCAGCGCCATCGTCATCGCTACCACTCCCTCCACCGAGGCCGCCGTTCAGACGACTTCCATTGCTGCTGTCACGAGCGCCGCCGTCCCCGCCGTCCCCTCTGTCTCGATCATCAGCGTCTCTGTTCCCACCCAGATCGCCACCTCCACGCCCGCGACTCCCACCACCCTCACCAGCACCGTTTCCACTACCTCCCCGACCTCGTCTCCCTCTCCCAGCACCTACACTGGCGCTGCGGACCGCAAGACGGCCGGCTTCGGTGCCGTCGCTGTCGCGGCTGGTCTGATGGCCGTTTTCGCCTAAGCTTGGATACTTCCCTTTTGCACGTGCTCCTGTATCTATCATCAGCCCTGCGTGATATCCACAAAGAACGGCTAATTGCCTAATCCATCTAACCTGATATGGCCTGGTGTGGTCTGGTCTGGTCTCAATTCGCGAATTCTCCTCTAAATGAATACGTGGCTATAGCCTGGATATTTCGAATTGAAATGAAAATTGATGATTTATTTCGTGTGCGATCCGTATATGTAATTATGTAGAAAGTTCACTTGAACTCGAAAGAAAAGCCACGTGATGTCGACATAAATATCACATTCCATTCTCCAGAAACACTTGCTGCAGAATGGGGCTCAGGTATGCTCCACGATCATAGTATAGTGCTTCCTGCGGGCTGCTAGAGTCTTAAGTGACAAGGTAGATTTCGATTAATAAGAAAGTATAGATCAGTAACCTAACACAAGATAGTGATTGAATGCACTTAGATGATGGTAATCTATTTTTCCGATCCCGTACATTGGGCATTAATCTCTAAGAAATTGCCATGAGATCGAAACGATCTGTACTTCTTCCACATATTACTTGTTCTGCTTGGTGAGTCGAAGACAAGTGATGCTTCAGCAATTTGGATTGTTATTTTATTCTCGAATTCTCGAATGTAAATTATCTACAGGCAGCAAAAGACGAAGACGCCGACAGTAGTGGTATAGGGTATTCTACAAGAAAGCAAGCGGCCCAAAAGCAAAACGAATTGTAGCGGCCAGACCCAACGCCTAGTGCACGTTCTGTGCAGCTGAGAGGGATTGTAGTGCGTCAAGTCGTGTGTCCGGCTTACCGAATGTTGGCAGCGTGCTTGTTATGAGAAAAATTGAAAGTCGTTAAGGTCGTTAGATTGGTGCGGTTTGTGGAACAGCTCTTGGTCGGCGATTGAATCAATGCATGGTTGATGCGGCTGTTTGCCTGAAGCTCTAGTTGGCGAAAATGGTAGTGACAATTAGGGATGCCGTACACCAAGCTTTGGCTGCTGAAATATCCCAAAGCTCGGATAGAAAAAAAACCTCATTTAAGGTGGAAAAATAATTATCGACATCGAAGTAGAATCAAGAAATCTCGGCGTCCACGATGAAAATCCTGCGACAGGATCACTGGACGATAACAACCCAGAGGCTGGGTAGGGATTAATGGCGAAACAAAAATAAATCGGTCGATCCGCTGTGGAAACATTCAGTCGTGGGGGAAATCGTTCATAGTTAGGTTGGGCGGCCATACAAGAAATTGTGGTGCATCATCTTCAGCGAAAGCGCTCGACCCGCTCATTTCAGAACCCAAGACATCCTCAACATGACTTGCGTTCGAGTGTTGCAGACCCATAGGTCTGGCCAACGAGTTCTTCTCTTCTGGGCGATCTAGATCATGAGCAATCACTGCAGATGGGGCTTGCGGGCAATCCTCCAAAAGACTTCCGGGACCATTCTTAACAGCCATGCCGATAGCAACTATAATAGCGAAAGAAAATTTCGCCCAAAGACATAACGAGCGGCCGAATGTCGATCGTCTGATCGATTGTTCTTTGTCTGGAGGATCGGCTCGACCGTCTTGTATTCTAGAGACATCGCACCAGGCTTGACCCGACAAACGATTGCTTGTTTCTGAGAGAAGAGCGAGATCTGTGGCTGGCTCATGATTTATGGTATCCGAATCATGGCGCGAATGGAACGTAGCCATCGAGTAGCGGTGCCAGTCATAATTGTCCACCTCAGCTGTTGAAGGGTGCGTACACCACTCATCTCGGATCTGTGGTCCAAAGAAGAGGCCCAATACCCACCAGGATAATTTCCCCAGCCGCCTCCAATTGCTGTACCATGCGTGTGCAATAATCTTCCGAGCAAGTTCAGTAGGGCGACGTTGGAGTTCTTGAAACCACGACATGTACTTAGTCAAAATGTCCACCGCCTCATCACAGGCTGCTCCCGCAATAGGTGAACAGACAAGTGACCTCGATTCGTTTCCGTTAGACTTGGGTGTCCTGTCTTTGACAGGGCGCTGATTCTTGTGTCTTTTTGAAGAGCTCCTCGAAGGAGTTTGCATATAATCTTCGCCAATCTCGTGCGCCAAAACCTTCCGTTGGCGAGATTGATCATGGCCCACCTGGGGCGACTCTTGTGCAGTGACATTGTGGTCCAGTTGAGGGGGATTGTTCAACTCTGGATCATCCTCTTCTTCTAAAATAATACCATGAAAAGATCGGCCTGATAAGCACCCATCTGAGCGCAAGTCTAGTCCTCTGTGGGGACTACGGGACAAGTTAAGCCTCATAGGTTTCCGTCTCCTGGAAATAACTTCTTCGAACGATCCATAGTAGCATGTACGTCCCTCTAGCGCGTCAAGGGAGTCTTGCTGAGCCCCAGCACAGGTGCTCTTATCATCCCAGGATGCATAGTATCCTTGGCCGTCAAGAAACGCCGTCGTGGGGTCAGAAGACGACTGCGATTCCTGTTGCGGAGATAAGATGTGATCAAACGTCGCTGATGGAGGGCAGTCTGACATCGTTGCGGTGGCAGACGGGAGGATCAAGGGCTTCAGGTTACAGGCACCGGAGGGGAACCGGCGCATGCTCTTATGACGGTTCTGCGTTCTTCCGCGAAAGTCAGGGGAGATAGGGAAAGGCAAACTCCAAGATGATGTAGAAGAGGATTGTGATAGCATGGAAGATCGTTGTGACCTGGACATAAACGACAGCGAGGATGATTCCGCAGAGAGGGAGTCCGTTAGCATGGACTCAGGACGTGTGCTAGGCGTGGCTTGATCCGGTGTGGACTCCTCATTGATCATACTATTGTTCTCTGCGACCTCGACCGAAAGACATGGTACGTCATCAGAAGTCTTCGGATCGAGGATGAGCGGCTGGAGAACCCGATAATTTCCCGCTCTTGGTGAACAAGGAATACAAGGCATCATTGACCTTGGCCGTAGTCTAGGCGCGCCACTTTTGATCGGTGACAATACTTCCGTAGTTGGGCTTGGTGCAGCATCCGTCCTAGTCGGGGAGACCGCCAGAAGTTCTGTTAACACATCGACTCTCCTCTCAAGACTGCGATTAGTTGAAGTTAGTGCCGCCGCATTGCGCAACTTCTGTGCTTGCATCTCATTCTCGTACACCAGCTCTTTCATCCTCCGCCGATCCGCTTCGATTTTCTCCTCTAGCGCTGAAATCTTCGCTTTCAGTTTGCATTCCGTCTCTGACCTTGAACCTATCTCTTCCCTGACTCGTGATTCGAATTTATCCTGCCAGTCAGCGATCTCCTGCTTCAGGGCTCTGATTTCCGCATTCAGGGACCTCAATTTGGTTATTTGGGGCTTGATAGGGGAAGTCTGCCTCGAATCCAACTCCGTCTGAGAAGCAGCCAGCTGCGCCTCGAGGTGCTCGATATACTTGGTGGTCTCATAGTCCGCCTGCTGTCGCCTGTTATTCCTTCGCTTCCGTCGGATAATACCAGGACTGCGCGCCAATGGCGAACTCCCAGAGACAGAATACTCTCTGCTCTTCATGGCAGTGTCGAAATCACTGTCGTCCGACCCATCGAAAGAGATTGGAGGATCCAACCTAAGTCCTGGTTTCCTCGGAGGGGGAGAGAACAGGGAGTCTGGACTGTGTTCCCGAGGTGATATATCTGCGAATAGCGTAGTGACTGATGGACGTGGTGAAGTATGACGACGTCGGGAGGTCGAATTATTGATCTCTTGTAGTACATTCACTTTCCTCCGCAGTGAACTGTCTCGCGAACTGTCGTCATGGGTAGGTGATCTCAGGATGTTTTCCTTGTCCGTCTCACGTTCAGAACCGCCGGACAGTGATCTCCATGTCGTAGTGAGGTGATCGGATATATTTCGACCGGGGAGCTGAGCGGCGCGGAAACCCGCGTTCCGGAGCTGCAGTCGCCTGGTTTGTAGACTAAAGGGTTTCCCGGGTCCTAGCCGTGGTGGCGAAGAGGAAGGAGGGGAATGTGTTGACAGTGGTGGGTAAGGAAGTCGACCTCGGGAGGATCTCCGGGACTGACAGATCTCGCGGGGATGATGATTATTGTTTGGTGGTGAAGTAGAAACAGTAGTTGATGAGACATAGTCCATGCTGTGAAGGATCTCGTTGTCCACCGGCTGCGCCCATACCCCAATTCGAGCAGGGTACTGATTCTCCTTTCCGGAGGCCAATAATGGGCCAATGCTTTTCGATGGTCGAGCCCTTCTGGTTTAGATGAGCAGCGGCATTCCCGCGAACCAAGGAATGAACAACAGAAGAGCGGTAGTTTCGGGGTAAGGGGGGCCGTATCCACGAGGTGGAAATTGGATCGCTTGGCTTCTAGGCCAGGGGGGTTGCTTAGAATAGAACGAGTTGATGACGTTTAAGTTACCACGCGATAATCATCGATCAAGGGTGACTTGTCGATTAAGGAGATCGAAATCAAAACCACGGACAAAGACGTGAAAGTCGAAATGACACCGTTGCGCAGGGAACCTGGTCATAAGGGACCGTTGTTGTTTGTTTATTTGCTGCACTTGACCCGTTGCTTATCCCAAGTTGAATTGTTAAGTTTCCGACGATCTCCCGGTCCTCACTTGTTGTTGGTCGCCATTGAACGGGGTCCACTGGTGGATTCTGTCTTGTCTGGATCTGGAGACGCTTGAACTTTCGAGGTTTGAAGAAATTCCATCCGTCAATTTCCATTGCGTGGATTTCCCCACCATCCCTGGCACGTGATGCAGTAGTAAAGGAAGACCTATCGAATTCTACTCAGATTAATGATAAGTCATGCTGCAGAGAGCCGGACCTACTGATCATAATAATCACTCAGAAGTAATCTATCTGCTTGGTCGTGTACACCTCATAATTATCGAGAATTTCCTCTGCCGTCAAAGGGTCCAACGTTCTTTCAAGTTTCCGTTACAGGTTAGATTTGCTCCGGCGTCTACTAGTAGGTATGCCGTCATGGTGAGTTGTTAGCCGAGGCTCGTAAGGATCTAATTTAATTTAATTCAATTCTAATGTCATTCCATCTAATAGTTTCATCCATGCACGCGCTATAACGTCAGGGTGAGGACAGAATAAGCGACGCTAAGGACAGATTAATCATCAATTGTAGTTCGATCGGTCGGGTATATGTTCTAAGTTATGTGTATCTACTACTCTAGCCTGGTTCTACCTCTGATCTGATGTCAATTATATCGGATCTCACCTATGATTGAGCACAGAGTGCTATAGAGGCTTGAAAGGGCCGAACTTCCGGAAATTCCGGACTTCGTCCTCCACGGCTGCATAGAGTGCGCGGTCTCTGGAACTGAAATTGTCGGTGTGGACGACCGACGATGGTGTTGCCCCGATAAGTGGCTTCAGATCGGCCTGGCAGATGGTGTTTGGCGCAGGTAAATCACCCGTCTGGAAGTATTTCCGGACGGCCTTGGCCACGCAAAACGATGGAGCAGTCAGAGAGGTGTGCTGTCAGAGACACAGACCATTAGAGATCACATATTACACAAGAACAAAGAGAGAAACAAAGGAATATCCCTCGGGGTCACTTACTCCTTCTGAATCCTGTTGCAGGACAACAGAACCAGGAAAATTGAGCGACATTTTCTTAGCACTGGTTTCATAGGTCAGTTTTGTGCAGGCGTAGCAGAGGCAGTCCTGCATGACTTCATATAACTAACTTGCGTAGGGGAGTAACCGGATCGAGGGTATTCCCGATCCAAAGCAGTGGGTACGAAGTGTTCGCCCCGAAAGGCCCTGTATGATTGTCAACATACCGAGGTGGGCCCAAGGGTACTTAGTCTATTATTGTGTCTCTCGGTTAGAACTCACCAGTGAATTTCCACTTTGCTTTTGCTTTCCATCCAATGCAGTCTAAACCCATCTCAGCCCAGTAGTCACCAAGGGTCTCACTGCTTTCCTTCAGGGACTGCCAGTAGTCCTTGAATCCTTGCTTATCCATGTTGCCTAGATTCTCCGCGTCACTGCACAGGATTGCTGCCGTTGCATAGTTTTCGTTCTCTCCTGGGATACTGCATTCTTGTGACCACGGTCCGGCAAGAAGACATTCGCTTGATGGACAAGATGGCTCGCGAGAACCCTGCTTGAAGCTGACGAAATTGGTGCCGTTTCCTTGGTTCAGCTCTGCAAGATATCCTGCGAACAGCGAGAACGCCATCAACGGTTGGTACATGGCAAGCCGTGTCAACACCTTTAGATCGGTCCAGGTAATCACCTCTGGCCCGTGAGAAGGCGAAGCAGGAACGGCTAGGGGCTCATCATAGATACGAGAGAGGAGTTCCCTGTAAGCCTCCTTGATGGCGTCTGGTCCTCCAGAATGATAGAAGGGACAGCCTTCGGGGCCAACGGTATGACAGTACTGCGTGAAACGATCGAAGATTGCGTCTGAGTCGACCAGAACACTGGGGCCAGCAGTGAGATAATAAGTGTCGAGATCAACCACACCATCCAGTACCACTCGTTCTACCCTGTCTGGGTACAGGGCAGCGAATGTGGCACCTAGGACGGTTCCGTATGATCGACCCCAATAGAGAAGTTTCTCCTTGCCCTGTTTCCACCGGGTCCTTTCTATAATAGCCTGAGCAGGATCGTAACCGTGCTGCATGTCATAGGCTATCTGGGCAGCCTGGCCCTGCCGTTCTCTCCACTGCGCGTGACGTTCGATAATCTCGAGCATGTCCGCGGTCACCTGTGCGGTATTGACATGTTCCCCAAGTGCTTCCTCTCCGTTAATGCTGGCAGCTATGATCTGCGAACAGCCGTCCGCGAGAGCCATTGATCGTTGCCAGCTGCGCACGAAAGAACCTGGTCCACTGCCCAACATCCCTTCCGCCTCGACCTGCAGCTCCCAGTTTCGTTTGGAGAACATGTCCGGGAAGCAACTAAACCCCGGAGTGGTATTGTTAACACCACGGGGATCAAATCCAATAATATCATAATACTTGGGAGAATCTGATGAAGATTCATCCAATTCAGACGCAGGATCTGTGTCCGAGTCTGCGATGGTCTGCAGATTCCTGCCCGAATAAAGGGCCTGGGCTACCCCAGAACCTCCAGGACCACCTGTACGATGTTAGGATCCAAGCTGTAGATCAAATCTCATCATGTTGGATTATACCTGGGTTGATCAAAATGGCACCGCCGTACCGAGGATCAGTCACAGGAACCTTGGCAGGAAGTCTAGCAACAGCCACGGCCATCTTGCGACCTTTTCCGTCGGTGCGTCGACGGTCCATGGGCACCTCGAGTCGCGCACATTGAAAGCCATTGAAGCAGTCATGGTACTCCAACTCCGGCGACGGCGTTATCTGTCTGCGTGAGCATATGCATTAATGTATAGGAATAGCCCATGGTACCTACCTGCAGCCATTGGAATCCAATGTCTTTTTGCAGTCTAATAGACTCTTGAAGTCGACTTCCCGGAAGCAATACAAATGGCTGCCGGTAGAAAAGAAGTACAGAACCCAAGGCAATCAAAACAAAAGTCACCTTGCGGCCTATGTTATACCGTTTTCGAGCCGCAGTATTCTGCCATCGAGGAGGAGAACGTTCCTCCGCAGCGACTGGAAGTTTGACCATGACCTTGATAATCAGCAAGTCGGTGTACCCTTCTCGCGCCTACGTGAGAAATGAACACGGTTCTCAGAATCCCTATCCCCTGGTGTATAAAAGCAGAGAGGGGGTGGAGGCACCCGAAGCATAAACAGCCGGGCCAGGATGCCTCTGGCTTATCATTGAGAAGGGATATGTCAGACAGAGATGGACAGGGAATTGCAGTTCAGTGGTGGTCCGTGAGAAGAAGCGAAGAACCGATAGCGTGTGGGGAAAGTCAGCGTGACCGCCCCAGTGTGTAACAATTAACGCTGAACAAGTGAAGCCAAGTTTGCGTTGATTGAGTTTGATACGAACCGCTGGACCAGTCAGAGTATCGGATGTGCCTGACCGATTAGACGATGGGTCAAGTATTGAGCTGATTTGACCATAGAGTGGACATCATTACTCTACTCTACTTGTGCTAGTGAAGATAAGCGTAGATAAGTTGGGAATGGACCACTCAGAGTCATTTCACTTTGCAGGGGATCTCGGGAGCTTCCGCTTGCCTCATCCAACAATGAATCAATGAGAATCAATCCGCTGAGACCCGACCACTTTCCAGGCAGCGCTAAATGTCCCGAGATATCAGAGTCGGATGTACGGAGTACTCATAGACATATTCGACGCATCCATGCCCCACATCTTAGTTGCCGTGGGGGCGCCATTCCGAAGTCTTTAATTAAAATCTTAAGAGTAGTCCATCAATAGATTGAAGTTCTATCAAACGTGGTTGCCGCTACATCACCACAACTCCTGTATATTTGCGCCCGGAGAAAGTCCCAAGACGTGTTGATTGGCATGGTGATCGGCATTCTCCACGGAATCTAGAGGATGCCCCCACGTATCAACCAAGGATCAGAACTCTTTGCGAGAGGCACTAGTTTGGGCTTATTTTGAAGGGGCCGCAAAGAGATCACATAGAGTGACGGATGAAGGACTTCTCTTCCACCCATATTGGAATTCTGTCACGCTGTCTCGAGTCTTGAATCGTTCCCGATCAAATGTCTAAGGTAAGCAACTTTCAGGTCCTTATCTTCAGCCTATTAGGCAGGTCACAGAACAAACAAATTGCATGTCCATTATATAATGGACGAATTTCCAAAAGCGGTATGAGGTGCAGCAACATAGATCAAGAACAACATACAAACCAGGGAACATGTCAATGTTCAATGCCTATTCCGTTTATAGAGCGCAAGTCAGTCACTCTCTCTTTTGATTTCAATTGCTCAGTATACTAATATAAAATAACAAAGCGTGGAATTTGTCTCGATAAAGAAATGAGCTGATTTAATAGTAAAAGGAGTCCCCAGACGGCTGGGCTTGGGGTTAATTTCAAGATGCTTTTTGGAAATATGCCTTAGGTATACTTCTACCATTCTAGTTAAGTACTTTAGTTTATGCGCAGTATTCCTAAGCATCGAGTCGAAAGGAGCACTTCTACCTTTTTTGCGGGAAACGAGGTCACAAAATTATCTTGATCTTCTAAAGAGTTGCTAGTATGTGGCAAGAGATAAGAAATAATCTCTAGTAACTTAAGCATGTAGGAAATAAGACATCAGGCACTGTATACTACTTGCGCATTGATAGTAGTAGCTCCCATGCTGACTCGCGAAAGGCAAGTCGAGCCGCGCACTCTCGCAACGCGTTGCTCTTTTACTGACCTCGTAATCTTTCTCTTTATCTTCCACCACCATATTGAGATAGCTATCTAAGCTCGAATCTAAGCTTCTGGTGTGAATCTAGAGCTTACACCGTTTGTCAAGCGGAAAGAGCCATGCTATCGCGGTTCAGATAGCAATGTTAAACATCCATGCCCCAATCAATTATCTTCCCCGCGTCCATCGGAATAGTCCTTTGAGAGCTACTCATCCCTAAACAAAGATCTTGGCGGTGTCCCAGCGGCTATGTAGTCGCGTGTCGGGGGAGAGATAAGCAAGGTATCGGGCCAAGCCGCAAGTAGTTCGTTGCTAATGAAGGTTGCTGACTGGATCAAATCAGTGTTACGTCTGGTTAGATTCCTTGCACTACCTACACATCCTTATCTTTCATGGAACTTCAGACCAGAAAAGCATCTCGACTTGTGTCTATATAGTCCTCCGTCAGCAATGGCTCGATTCTCTTTCAATGGAGTCAACATAGCTGAACATGTTTCATGAAAAAATGGGTATTTTCAACGAAATCAAAGCGCAATTCCGTCCTTCTCCTATAGTCACAGATGGCACAGCGGCGATCACGCAGCAGCCGAAACCCAATCAGGATGCAGGAGCTACAGACAAGCAACATCTAGACACAACATCACACGAACTGGATCCTGCGATCGAGATGAATCACCAGGCTGCCGGTGTAGCAAAGATCGAAGCAGTTGCCGCAGTCTGGGGTAAAAGAGGAAAATACATTCTGTTTGCAGGGTCAGTGGCTAGCTCTAATCTCGTGTGTACTTCATAGAATGCTGAAATCTCACTAGATTGGCAGCGATGATGATAATTTTGTGAGTACCTAGCAGGAGATATTCCTGTTGAATGCTTTTTCTGATATTATTTTCAGCGAACTGGACAATTCGACTGTCAGCACATACCAGACTTATGCCACGTCGGAATTCAGCGAGCTATCCATGTTAGCAACTCTAGGAACGGTTACTAGCATTATATCAGCGGTGTTCAAACCACCTATCGCCAAGCTATCCGATGTCCTAGGTCGAGCACAAGCATATATATTCACGATAACGTGCTATGTCCTGTCCTACATTCTCTGTGCATCGTCAAAATCATACAGTACATATGCTGGAGGCTATGTCTTCTATGCAGTCGGGCAGACGGGCACGTCGATCCTTGACTCCATTATGGTATCCGATCTGTCGTCCATGCGATGGAGAGGTTTCGCCTACAACATCATTTACGTTCCTTTCCTGATCACCCCATGGATTTCAGCATTTATCGTCGACAGTGTCGTCAATGGAATCGGCTGGCGCTGGGGAATTGGCATGTTCGCCATCCTGATGCCATTTTGCGCTTCATTTATTATCATCACCCTGCTATTCTTCCAGCATAGAGCAAAGAAAGCGGGAATCATCCTTACTCGGAAATTGACCATATATGACTTTTGCTCTCAAATTGATCTTGGAGGAGTAATCCTTCTCTCTGGTGGATTCGCAATGCTGCTTCTGCCGATCACCCTCGCTGCAACGACGACGAGTCGCTGGAAGACACCCTGGGTAGATGCTGTCATCGTTCTTGGTGCGGTGGCACTGGCATGCTTGTACCCGTACGAAAAATATGTCGCAAAACATCCGGTTGTGCCAGTCCGCTACTTCAAGTCTATGTCTATCGTCTTCGCTTTCCTGCTGGCTTGCATCGATAATATCAGCTTCGGAGCAACCCACACTTATCTCTATGCGTGGTCAATTGTCTCGCATGACTTCTCCGCCAGGAATGCTCTTTTCCTCGCCTACACTAATGGCGTGATGCAATGCCTGACGGGGATGGCCATCGGCCTAGTGATGTATAAGACACGGGCGTATAAGTGGATCGGCTTTGCCGGTGCAGTCGTTCGGATCGTAGGATACGGCGTTATGATTCGTCTGCGAACAAATCACAGTTCCGTCGCTGAATTGTTTATCGTACAAATTATCCAAGGGCTGGGCAGTGGCATTATCGAGACAATCAATGTGGTTGCTGCACAGATTGTTGTTCCTCATGCCGAACTAGCCCAGGTGACTTCGCTCGTCATGTTGGGTGCGTACCTTGGCGATGGAATCGGATCAGCAGTTGCAGGTGGCATTTATACTGGCACGTTGGAAGAGCGCTTGAGGATACGCATGGGACCCAGTACAAACGAAACAGAGATAGAAACTCTGTATAACTCGATCACCGGAACCCTTCCGGTGTGGGGTACACCGGAGCGGAATGCAGTTAATGCTGCAGTAAGTCATTGTTGATCAATGTCTCTTTTTTGATAGATACTGACACATTGTTGCAGTACTCCGACGTAATCGGGTTTGTCCACCAACACCCCATTCAATCTACGCCCATACTAACGAGGACGACGCAGGTATATAAGCATCGCAGCCTTGGCCTTTTCAGTCCCAATAGTCATCATTGCTTTCTTCATGCCCAACAAGAAACTTGGGTGTGTATTTCGTTTCCTTTGTACTAAAACTGCTTACCTTCCACAAATCTCTAAATAGAGTCCTACTGACGTTTTCTCAGCGATGGTCAAAACCTCGTCTCAAGCTACCAGCCAAAAGAACCATTGGAGAAAGCCAACGTGCAGGATAAGGAGAAGCCGAAATAAGTGATATCGGATATCTTCAAGATGTCCATTTACGATGTTCTTGTCAGTTCGCAATCTACAGAGTGAGCTCCAAATATAGCCCATACTATGAAGCCAATCAAACGATTTCACGTACACACACCGTATGGACTTCAACCCAAACAAGGTGAGAAGAACGTCATACAAAGAGGATATTTCAAAGCTTCGCCTTCCCCTCTTGACTCTTCTCCCACTTCTGTACAGCCGCCTCAGCCTCCTCGGACAGCTGATCCTTCTTTCCCTCGATCTTCTGTCTCCACGTCACATTCACCGGGTGATTATCCAAATATCCCAAAGTCTCTCTATACATCTCCTCCTTCATTGAGCCCCAAATACCAGACTTCGTCTTTGAGACCAACTTCCTCTCCTTGATAAACTCAATAGTCTCCTCTAGGCCTCCCAGAACATCGACGATGCCGGCCTGGAGGGCCTCCGGTCCTGGGAACCGCTTCCCTTCCAGAACGAGGGATCGGAATATAGAGGGCGATGTCTTCTCTCGGAATATACTCATCATGGGAGTTTGCAGAGTCACACCGAACTCGATCTCGTTGAGACAGAGAAAGCCGCGCGAAGGGTTCTGGACGCGGTAGTCATGGAACATAGCTAGCATCAGACCGCCCGCGAAAGCATGGCCATTTAGCAGAGCGATTGTGGGCATTGGATAGCTAAGAGGAGATGTTAGCAAATTCGCACTTATTTATTAGACTCCGGTAGAAAAGAAAAGAGAAACAAACGAAAAAGAACAATATATATCTATAGTCCGTGCAGAAAGGAAGAACTCACGTCAAAACGCGTCGAAATAGCCTCCACAACCACGTCTCCAGAAAGTCTTTCTGAGACAAAGCAGCCTCCAAATCCAAGCCATTGCTGAAGAACTTCCCTATTCCACTCATCGTAATCACGACGCCCCTGGGATATCGGCGCTCAATAATGTCCAGCGCAAGAAGGAACGTGGCAATGAAAGTTGGAGTGAGCCGGTTGTCCGGTGGAGAGGTAAATGTGAGTATGTATATGTTTCGTTCCGCTTCTCCGCCTTCCTTCGCAGACGGAGGATTGCTGCAGACAAATGTCCCTCCTGTGGTGGAGACTGGGAGTGTGAAGAGTGTCGTCATGGTTTCAAGAGAACTGTGGTCTTCTCGCGTTGTTCGGCCTCAGTTGTGGTATGTACCCTCGAAAGCTTACGCGAGGTCCTAGGAGCTCGTCTTCCTATCCAAGGTGTAGGCCCTTAGAGCCTTTAAAGAAACTAAACCGATTCCAAGTTCTGTCGTCTCAATAGTTGTGCTTAAGTTCCTAAGAAAGAAGTTGATATTATTTCGAAGGTCAACGGTCAAGCTACAGGACGATAAGATAAAAGTACCTCGGCTTGATGATTCTATCTACGGCACGTGAACATTCAGTGGGCCGCGGAACTTCGCAGAATAGATTCACAAAATAGGTCCATATGGATAAGAGCATACAAAATACCAAGTCCGCATTTTTCTGGGGCTTCATAAAAATTGGATAAAATGATCGTCCAGGTGTTCGGTAATGGGAGAGGTCCAAGGTAGTTACCATATGTGCGAGTAGCCTTCTATGTTGTGCTACCTAGTTAACAGGGTGCGATCAGCTAGTTAAGCTTAGCTTATAACTAATCAGAGACCATTAACTAACTAGTTACTTATTTGCGGATTGTATAACTAGAGCTAATCGCCCCTAAGTCGTTGAACTCCATTCACGGAACAAATCTTCAATGCTCGGGGACTCGACAGGTATCGGTTAATTGATTGCTCTGTTAAACACCAATTTGGCCTGCACAAATGGCTATTGTGTAGATCATCAATAGAATCATTTCTCCATCCTAGTTGCAGGCCGCAACCTAGGACAACTCAAATGGCGTTCATGAACTCCTCATTAGGCCGCAGATTCCCCTCGCCCGTCCTCTGTCCACAGCAAACATTGCAATGGAATGGAACTGGCAGAGCACTCACACTCTTATGAACTAGCGACTGTTGGCCTCTGCAAGCATGGACTGATTCGAAATCTCAATTACCATACAGGCCTCGAGGAGGTTACTGTATTGTTCTTCGTGCAGGCAGACGAGCAGGGGCTGCTCTTGAGATTCCGCCCAACATAAAGGCTGAAAGATGAGTAGTCCAAAAGAGGCCATGATTATGCTCCAACAGATGCGGCACAGTATCCCCTCATATAATATGCTTGTCATGTTGGTTTGAGTCGCTGCAACCTAGTTGCTAACTTCACAGCCTTGCATAGCACAGCCCACTTCTTTATGCACCATCACGCCTATCACTAAGTAGTCTGCCACATGGTGTACGGTAATGGAGCACTTCTCCATTCTCTTCGCTCACAGATGTTTGCCATTGGAACGTTTCGTCGATTTCCCAACGCACCAAAATGAGAGCCCTGCATGAGCCCGGTTAGATATTCATCTAGTAAGGTTGTTAGTGGCAGCCAAAAATGCATCACTCCTGTGGTCGTTATCTTAGTTCATTATTTTGGTGCTTACATGCTCCTCTCCCCACCTCGCAAGGCTAACTCGGCTCTATATAAAATAATAGGTCTCATCTACATGTGTAGCAATGCTCAATAGTCTTTCCTGTCTCCTTGGGTAGTTTATCAACATCATTTTATTCAACCGTCGAGCTTAGAAACATTACGAGATGATCTCGCCTTATTCCGAGAACGATATCTCAGTCGCGGAGAGGGGTAAGTGCTCGGGATGTCCTTGAAAAAGAGATCACTTGCTAATTGATAACTTTACTAGACAAATGGATCGGCAAAGAGATCTTTCGCTTGTCGCTCGCGAAAGAGTTCATGAAACATTTACCTGTCAACGTTCCCACTGACGAATATGATGTGAGATTCGATCTCGAAGTCTGCTTGTTCCGAGGAGGCTGGCTCGCTGACTTATATAAAAGACTTCATTCGCAAAGGTCCTGGAATGTTACCAGTATCGATCTGCTTGCGAAGATCCAAACCTTTGCGGCGAGTCTTTCTCAGGCGGCTATACCGCTGAAAAGAGCAAATACGAAGATGTCCTATTCACCTACATCGGATACATCAGCCGCACAGGATCTGGTGGTGATTTGAGTGATAAATTGGCACACCTACACCGGTATATTCCATTCACCCATGACTGGAAGGCCTCAGCGGGTGATCAGAAACCGGATGATGAGCGATCAGCGGATCCCGTAGGAAAACTTACACAACAACCCACCACATCACGACTTCTGGCACAATTCGACTCTCTTCTATCTCGGGATCAAAGGATGCAACCTGATGGAAATGCGAAATATACTTCAATACTATACGAACAGGGACAGATGATCTGTGCGGTACCTGAGTACGAGGAACAGCAGACCAGGATGTATCCACAATGGTTCAAGGTTGTAGTCAGATTTCGAGGGATTGAAGGCTATGGTGAGGGACAGAACAAAAAGACTGCCAAACACCTTGCGTCGAAGGATGCTTGTGACCAGCTAGGTATTTCTCACCGCATTAGTCGTCTCGGTTACTGATGCGGTAGGACATGTTCCCGGCTCTAGTTGGGCTTCAATTGTTGATCTCCTGCAATTCATAAATGAGTATACGTCTCTTCCATCAGATCTCTTTTTTAAGTTGTTCTAATTAAGAATGTATATGGACAAGACGAGTGTCTCTCGCAAAATTCAACTCGCTTTGTAGACCATATAGGTCCTTAGTGCAACGAATATATATCCCTACGGAAGTGACCTACCACATAGTATTACTTAGCAGACGTGCAAAAGGAATATGCATTTCTCAATTATCTCACCAAGCAATTTCAGACCCTTTTATGATATAGGACAAGGAACTAATTATTCTAATCAGTTATGCTGGCGTTGTTGTTGGCAGCCAAGCTTAACCGCGTTTTGACGTCATCCGCCATATCAGGAGCATGAAGTCATTTAAGACCTACAGTTAACAGAGGAATTAACTTCCTGAATACAACTGGATTTAAAGCACCAACAACTGTGGCCCTCGAGGTATTGTGGGACCTTCAAACCATCCTCCATCAGGAATAAACTACTGTTCATTGTCTGGCACAAACAGATAATTAGTACTCGCTATTGACATCCATATTCCACAAATACAGCAAACGCAGCACCTCAAGCCGAGCATTCCATCGCTGCAAAGCAAAATAATTTGGTCCATATTCCCCATAGATGAACCGACCAACAATGTCGACTGCAACGACCTCACAACCACCTCAACCGCCGAAACAAACCGCCTACACCCAGGACGCAAACCCCGTTTCCCAGAATCCGGCCGAACAGCGTGCAGGTTCCGGAGCCCAGGCACAGCCGGTATACGCCTCTGGTTCGAGCAGCAGTCGTCAACGTGGCGATGCACCCCCCGCAATCCACCGTACGGCAGACTCGCTCCCTTCTTCAGACGACAAGGTAGCCCAGCTGCAGAAGCAGCGCGAGCGCGAACGAAAACTGTCGCTCTCCGGTGCAGAGGTGGACACGGAGTACGGTGTCGAGCAGCAGCCCGAGGAAGGACGTATTGCTGCCGCGGTGGAAAGGAAACAGGAGCGTGCGCGGGCACAGGCCGGAGCGCATTCGGGTTCCGTGGGAAGTGCGGAGGGCCCTGGGGCACCAGGGTTCGGGGAGGAAGGTGATTTCGCAAAGGATTTGGACAAGAAGAGAGAAGAGCATGATCGAATTCTAGGCCAGAAGGTGGGAAAGAGCCCTCCCCCTCCTGATGAGCAGGGAGGCCAGGAAGATACTGAGGGAGTCATGCAAGAGAGGGAGAGATTAAGGCAGAGGAAGCTGAAGGAGGACGAGAAGCTGGATGTGAAGGGAGCAGTTAAGCAGGGGACTCAGAATGCGGTTGTTGGACGGTAAGAAGGAGCCAGGACAAATAAAAGCTCATGTAGTTCAAACAGTCCCGAAGTCTGATTCATATTGATGCTCGTTCCTTTTGAAGCAAACATAAATCCCTATGCGTTAATAGAAAACCAGTGTAGTATACAAGGCCCGTAACATGACGTTATAAGGTCAAGAAAAAAAAAGAAAAAAAGAAGGGGTATCAAATGGAGTTTCAAGTGTCCATGTCCTCGCCTTCGCCGATCGAGACTTTCTTTAGAGACAAGTCTTGCTTCAGATCTTGTATACGTTTTCCCACTTTCTTTCGGAGAATGGGGTTCTGTATCTTCTCCCACTTGTCTGTCTCTGCTTTAATGAGTGCCTCGAGCTCTGCGATCTCCTCCCGTTTGAGTTGGAGTTGTCTCTGTTGTTCTAGTTGCTCCTCGTCAAGATCCTCATCAGGGCCTTCATCACCTTCCGCTTCACTCTCAGACTCATCGCCAGAAGTGTCTGCTGGAGAAGATGGCTTCGTGGCAAAGGGTGTGCCTGCATGATGAATGCCATCAGTTCCCGGTTGTGCCGTGACAACTTCTTCGTCAGCTCCCGCGGCCAGCGCGGCTTCCATCTCAGCTGCAAGATCGTCTTCGAAATCGCCTTCTTCTTGAGCGTGCATATATTCATCTGCCTCGCCTTCCGCATCCTGTTCGTCGTCATAGTATTCGTAGTCACCACCTTGTACTCCGTTCTCCGCCCGATTAAGAGAGGTGCTGTCAAGCAACTCGAATCTTGGTGGCCCAAGGGAAGCTTCGTCTTTAGCGATCAGATCGGCTACCTCTTTTTCAACCTGTTCGATAGTCCGCGTGCTAATACGCTCGCGGAAGCGGCGCCTTCGCACCCATTTTAATGGAGGCGTGAGACCATGAGGATACTGATATGTCCTCTCGTCTACGATATCCACGTCGTTTGGTAGTGGATAGTCCAGAGCCTCCTTTTCGTTGTTCACTGGTCCAAGTACCAGTAGCATCTGACAGATATCTGCAGACTTATACCATCCACGTTTATCCCAGCTTTTCATTCCTTCGATGATACATGGTAGATCCACGAGTGTAGCGGCGTACTGCTTGTCACGGACTCGGAAAATCGCACGCCGTCCTTCGCGTGTCAGAGGTTTGAAGGAGAATTCAGCCCGGTCAAAACGCCTTTCGTTGATTGCTTGACGGAGGTATTCACAGTCCTCGCCAGGTATCATCCGCAGTAGGAACTGCTCCTCTATGGAAGGGTCGATCTCTGTGTCGGAAGCTTCCGAGTCGTAGCCAACTCCGGGAGGCCGATTCGGTACCAGGCCCTTATTCTTTATTCTGATGGACTGAACACCGGGTTTCTTTGAAGGGATAAGCTTGAGTCGTTTGGGACCGGGCTTTTCAATGTCGGCAGCAGCGTCGATATCCTCTTCGTCGCCGTCCAGTTCTCGTCGCTTCTTGGAAGCTGCATTTTCCCCCTTGGGTGCCTTTTTCTTCTTAGGTTTTTCTCCATTTTCGTTGCCCGTAGGCTTGCGACCTATCTTCAGAGTGAGCTTGGGCTGAGGGGTTGAGGTGACCGATTCTCCTTGGGGTGGTGTTGGTTCAGTCTCCGGTTTAGGTGCCTTCTTCTTGCCCATAGTGAGCTTGAGCGACGGACGCGGTGGTGCAGACATGATGGGCCGAGCAAGGTGCACCGACTGAAGCCTGCGTAGAGAAAGATGTAAAATCTGCTCCCAGTGTTGGTGTGGTCGAGAAGTAAAGAATCGACCAGCCGGAAAGGTCGATGAATAGAAAGTGAATGAATAGGCGGCGGTTCAAGATGTGACGTGCGGCAAAGCAAAGCACCGCCGGCGCACGTCTCTTCTTCACAGCACAACCACCATGACCTTGTACCTGCTTCCACCAGTCCTCTCAGGTCTTGTTACGAACTGATATACGGTTTAAATCTGCTTGGTATCCCACTCCTTTTGCTATTTGCGTCATGTCCACCCCGAATCTCTACAATGCCCTCCTGCGACCGCCAATAATCCAGATCCTGCGAGCTACCGGTTTCCACTCAACACGACCTTCGGTCTTGGACACTCTGGTCGATATAGCCGCGCGTTATATGCTTTTACTCGCCTCCTCTGCCGCCGAACATGCCATCAACAGTCACCCAGATGAGCCGGTACCAGATCTTGAGGATATCCGTCTCGCGCTGCAAGATGCCGGAGCGCTGCGACCGCAGTTGAGAGAGATGGAGGAGCTGTGGCGCAGCGAGGAAGATCTTAGAGGAATGGAAGCGTTCTTAAGCTGGTTCACTGGTCCTGCAAATCGCGAGATCAGGCGTATTGCAGGATTTGTACCCAGCCAGGGCGATGTGATCGACGCGGAGTCGCTCGAAAAGGAGGATTACCTCACATCACTCAAAAAGAAGCACAGTAAGACGGGAGAAGAGTCGCGATATGCGGGCACGGTTCTAGGAAAGAGTGGAGAAGAACATCCCATCGTTATTGAAGGTGGCCATCCTAGTATTCGCGATTGGGGACTACAGATCAAGTACCGAGAAGGTTCCGCAGAAAGCGCTTCATCTGCAGTGAGCAGCGTCCCGACTGATCTATCAGAGGTGGAAGAAATGGATATATGAGGAGACAAACCGAGCTATGGCTTTCGCTCGATCCCCTGAAAGATACCTGTCGGAGTCTGTTCTATTTTTTCCCTTGGCGACTCGAACTATGGCTTTCAGAGGGATGAAACCCCATCTGACGAAGCTGGAGTATACCCACCAGTTTTCAGGTTGGACGGCATGCAGAGGATATTTGCCTCAACAATCACGCACCTCTTTACGAGCTTTACCGTGTACATGAGAGCGGTTTATTGATGCGATGCCTGGAACCGCACAAGCAGCTCCGAGAGCTGAGATGAGGGGTTTCCACCAAAAAGGGACTGGATAAGGCTAGCAAGTAAAGCGAAGCTAGATTAAACCTCCTGATTCAGGCCGGATGGAATCGGTCTAGAAGACATATTCGTAGCCTTTCATCGGCTCGAATTATGTGCAAGAAGCCCAGTAGGGCCAACCCCAATACATACAGCACAACACTGCCCATGTACATAGCTGTTACAAATAACAAAACGATCGGATCAATGAATACATTTCTCTACAACTATTTCCCTTGTATATCAGTCCTATCAGTCCTAAGTTCCTAATTGATCTACTTTGAATCATTCATGTGTACAGTATTGTCACGCAGTTCTTGGCTTTCTACACCCCGCGTATTTTAGAACAACTGAACATCCTCGACACCAAGAGCCATCTTCGCATAGAATCGCAAAAAATGGTATATTCTTTTACCCTTCCTACGACATCTCATCTCTCATTTCAGAACTTTCTATCCTCAAGCACACATCCATCCCTCCCACAAGCTGCCTCCACAGCTCGTCATGCGTTCCGTCTTGCTCTCAAAGCGCACAAGCATCTACCCCGCACGCAACGCGAGACGCATCTCCCCACCGTCTTAACGACATTGAACGATTACCTTCCATATCTCTTTGCTATCTCACATGGATTAAGTGGGAAAAGTGTTGGAAATGCAGCTTCTGGCGGTGGCGGGGTAGGAGAGGAAGTAGAGATTACGCTCCGCGCGGAGGTCGAGGTCGAATGGCGACCAACATTGACATCGAGTTCGTCGATCCTCAAGGGGGTTCCTGGAGGGAGGACATCTCGCGTCCATGGACGAGGTCTTGATTTCGAAATTGCCTTTACTCTCACTACGCTAGGATATGTGTTATCGGGGATCGCGAGATCCGGGGTCCTAAGGACTTTGTATGCGGCACGTACGCCAACTGCAGAACAGCGCACGGCAGCAGTTCAGACAGCGACGAAACATCTGCTACAAGCAAGCGCGGTACACTCTTTACTAGCATCATCACCGTCCTTCTCGGCATTGACTGCGCACAGGGCCGGTCGAGGTCGAGATAAGGACCGTGAAAGCTCCACCTCTCTCCCCGCGGGGATTGTACCGGACCTCCACCCTGCCACTCAGTCAGCGCTGGCGACGCTGGCACTCGCAGAAGCGACCTTACTGGCTATCCTGAAGGATGATGCCTACGTGACGGCCTGCATCCAGGCTCGGAACCCGCACGATAAGGATTGGATGGTCCGCGCCCCGGAGATTCCTAAGGTCAGGGCGTTGCTCTTCGCTCGTCTCTGTGTCCGCGGAGCGGAGTATGCAGAGCAAGCCGCAGCAGGCCTGGGAACTGTAGGGGTGGAGGGCAGGAGTGGGACTGCGGCAGGGAAGATCGATGAAGATTTCGTCAGATATGTGCGTACACTGGGAAAGGTCGCGCGGGCCAGGGCTTGTCGGTTCTTTGGGGTCGACGCAGAACTATCAGGCAAGATTGGAGAAGGGATTGCATGGCTAAGAGCTGCTAAGGCTACCCTGGGGTTCAGGAGCTCTCTGGCGGGAGACGAAGAGGCCGCTACAAAGAGTAGTAAAGGCGGGTTATCAAGACTGAAGCGGGAGTGGGCAGAACGTAGGGAAGAGAAGAAGATAGAAAAGGAAGCTGGCGGTGGGAATACCGGTGAGAAGGGCGCACTAGATCCGGGCGATGATGCAGGTCGAGAGGAAGAAGGCCGAGTCATCGACGTGCTGGAGACAAAGTGGGTAAAGATGAATGATACCGTGAGTTTCCATCAGCTTGCTTGCCCTCAGAAATAGATATAAAGTCAATACTAATATAAAAAAACAGGTCAATACGCAACTGATCCCAGCAGCAACGGGCCTTCTCTCCAATCTTCCCTCCGGTCGAGATATCCATTCACCTCCTGTGCCGTTTACGCCTCCCTCGCTGGACGAGGACGAATTGGTACGAATGCGCGCCCCGCCTGAAGAGGATGAACTTTTCCCAGACAATTATCCGGATAGTGATGATGAGACCAGTCCAGCTAGAGGGAAAGACGCACTTCCCGGATCGCGAACGTTCTCCCGCGCGGAGTCGACCGCTTATTATTGAGAAGTCGGGCGTTTTCCTTGCCTTATCTAGATCTGCTGAGCATATATCGGACGCTATATGAGATACCCGTAGCAAGCAGCCACGACCGGAGTAACAATAAAATATGTCATGATTTATCGCGTGCACGCAAGTTAAAACCAGAAAGACGAACCTGCTCCTGTCACTCCCGGTCCTTTTCAGAATTCAGAGAGCAGCCCGACGTAAGAGTCTATATGTACATGTTCCATTTGCATCCATCCAGTCGAGTCGAGTCGAAAACCTCCCGGGGCTTCAAGGAACCCGTAACACAAGGAGAGGGCCCAAACCCGGACCATCAGCACCGCATTCAAGCTCAAGAGTTCCCTGCGACAAATAGCCCCGCGAATACTTTATGTTCCGGTTTCTCGCTTGTTTTCTTCTCCCTCGGATTGACGCTGGACCCATCATCCCTCCGATCAAACACAATTCTGGAAAAAAAAACCCCCTTTGAACCATCAAACTTCCGATACGGACTTAGCAGCCTCCCCAGCCTTGGCGAAGTAGTTCTTCTCCTCGAAGAGGTAGCCCTTGATCTTGCGTTCCTTGAGAAGTTCGAAGTACCGTTCTAGACCCAAACACATCAGCCTGCCTATCCTATCTCACTAGGAAAACCCCCCCTCGCCCTAAACATCTCTCCAATCCCTCCATCCATTTCAATCAAAAAAAACTCACCCCTCAACTTCCCACACTTCTCAAGATGATTAACCCCCTCTCTCTGATAGCACTTGCTCAGCTCCTCTCCGACCAGACGAGACATCATGCTGCGCACCCATTGCTCGCGAATGATGGCATCACGAGCATTGTGCACGGCAACGGTGTCTTCGAAGTCGACGCCCTCGTAGGTCGGCGGCACCGTGGGCTTCTTGGCTAGGAAAGCGGCGGATTCGGGAGTCGGCATTGTGTGTGATGGTTTGATTCCCCTGTAGTTTGAAGGAGGGTCTGTGTTCAATTGAGGCCGGTGGTGGAGGTCGGAAGCTCGGGCGATGGGTTGAAGATGGATTCGATTGTCGTTGCGTTGCCAAATGCGGGAATGGTCATTGGTGGAGGGTGTGGGCGGAAGGGGTGGCAGAATTGTATGAATTGAGTTAGTGTATGTGTCATGTGATGAATAGTTATTTCCGGATAATCGAGATATGCTATATAGTTTAAATGTACTCCAATAAATTCACAACACATACGACCATAGGATGTGGAAAACAGGGCTTCTCTTCCGCTCAGCCGTATTTAGGCAAAGTTGACGAGTTCTAAAATCTTGATCAGGAATCATTGCATCATTCATCTGAGGATCGCGTGCTAATATTCATTCACCTTGAGACTTGTACAGTCGATTAACAAGTAGCAGGCGAATAGTTATCTCTTGAGGATCGATGAGGAAAATGAATTGGTGGATGCATACATCACAAACGATGATTTTAGAGCCATGGTTTCTTGGAGTCTGGAGCACATGGGTTCTCCAAGACATCAATGTGTTTCCTTCATTTACAGGCAGCTGCTCACCAGTAATCGCCCCGCCTATACTCAGTCTTCAACACCAGTCCAACCACTGACAAAATCTCCTAATAATCACTGCAACCAGATCTGAGATAGCTGTAAGCATAGTCCATGAACTCTCCAAGGTGAATAATATACATGAAAGAGGAGTAATACAATATAGAGCCTAGAGAATGTCAGTCCCTTCCAGCAAAGTCTTGATGCCAAAAAATGTTTGAAATGAAGCCCGTTCGCACGGCTGTTATATAGGGATAATAGTAATCAACTCACATGCCACGATTGGCGTTGACCAAGACACCAAAAGAAACAGGTAATTGAAACATAAATCAGACAAGTGAGACATATCATAACATGAAATAGATCATGGGAGGAAAGAGAATCATAAATAGAATAGATAAAGACTTATGCAGGATGTAGAAGTGAAACCAACATACACCAGATATGAAAAATCGCCCCTCTAAAAAGCAGACATGGGCACGTGATTCAAAACATCAACCAGCCAAAAAGATCCAAGTCAACTCCAGATATGAATAGATGACTGAGTAAATGACGCATTCGTAATCCCCGTAGACATGAGCTTGACGGATGCGGGTGTCCCAGGAAGCCTGGATATAGAAAGATGGAACCAACGGGTTCAACAAAAAGATAGATGTCATTATACATCAAAATCATTGTGCGGCAGCTTCTTCCTTCTTTCCAAAGAATTTCTTGAACAAAGCGCTGAGTCCGTCTTTGAACCGCTCCCATCGGGTTCGGTTCAGGTAGTTGCTGAGTTCGCGGTAGTTGTACATCTCCGCCCAACAGTCGCGTCCCCATTGACAGCCAGCCATGTTCACCACAAAGTCACGATCCTTCTTCTGGTAATGTATGCCGGGCTGAAGTTCATCCCCACAGGCGCCGGGAGGGAACGAATTGATCCGTCGCTGAGGAACAAACGCAACGTTCGACCGTATCCACGGGTGGTTGGTGTACAGATATTCCAAACTATCCTGCTCCTTATGCTCCCATTCCATGTGCTTCTGCTCGTACAGCACCGGGTCCCACCAGATGTCCAACAGACGATCCGTCCATGCCGAACGTCGTACCAAAAAGGATCCCAAGTTGAAACCAGCGCAGTCTTGGGGCACAAGCAGGTTGATCGAGGAAGGGTCTCCGTCGCCATTCACAGAGCGCGAAACAGGATCGAGGTAAGATGCTGTAAGAGGATGAGTGATGTTGAGAGGGTTGTAGAAATTGATGTCTCGGTAGGTGTGGGAGTCGAGATGGTTGAGTAGATGGTCTTCGAGGGAGTACGAGTACTCCATAATATAGGTATTGAGATCGAGCCACCAGAACCTGCTATGATCAACATCAAGCGCAAAGTAGAAGATAACAATAGACCTACCATTCCGCGTGAGGATACTTCCGCAGGGAATCCCGGATGACGTCCACTTTTTCCCAGCTCTCACGCCACTCGTGGGCGTATCTCTTCTTCGTCATCATATTCACGATCTCGAGATTATAACCCCATCGTTTCGCGTATTTCTTCTTGTTCGCGATGCTATTGCGCTCGATAGCCCATTCACGCGCACCCTTCCATTCCATCACACCTCCCTCAACGTTCGATGCCAATATGATTACGACCTTCCTCCCCCCTCCGATGGACGACCTCCGGTAAGCTTCGAATATTGCTGGCCAAAAGTCAGACAATTCAATCGGCCAACCAACAAGATTACACACTTACAGCTCCAAAACAGGAAGTATCCTATAAATACCAGAATCCCCACCAACAACAGTCGGATCCTTGTCCGACGCAGGAGTGAACCCAGAAGGGCAATCACACGACCTCTCCAGCTACTGTTATCCTGCCATCGGCCGCGGCCCAGCTTCTCCTGTTCCCGGTAATCCCTGGGATTCGAGTTGAATTGGAATCGGGGCAAACTGGCAGAGATCTTGCGTTTCTGACGCGAGAAAAAGCCATTGTTCCGTGTCGAGAAGGACGGGTAGCCTCTCACTTCCTCGCTTTTGGCCTTTGCGGCGGCCCAGGAAATTCCGCTGGATCCGACGGCGCTGCTGGAATAGAGGGTGCGCGGACTTGAGCTCTCGCTGTTGGGAGTCAATCCAGGACTCGACCAACCTCCTCCCGGATGGGGAGAAGGCGATCGCGACAGCGACATGGGCGAATGATCCGTCAGAGCGGGGGTTCCTGGGATCGCGGGCAGCGGAGCGCGGGTGAAAGTGCCCGGAGACAGGCCTGACGTGCTCCCCAGATTCTCGCGTGCCGGCGACGCTTGCTGTATCTTCAGCGATGGTATCGTCACGGAGGACCGTCGTCGGTGATGTGAACCCCCCGTGGGATTCGTGGACGTTGAGGAATCCAGTTTGGAGGAGAGGAAGGTCGAGGACAGATAATAGTAGTAGTCAGAGAGCTTGGAAAAAGTACCACACGGCGGGTCGATCCGAGACCAACCAAGGCCGAGGAATGTGAAGTAATGACGGTGTTCGAACCCACGATTTACTTCTTTCAGGCACTGTCAGGCCACGGGGCCGTAGGAGCACGTTCCCCCAGTAAGTAAGGATCGAAATTTTTGATGGGAGAGGTCTAAGACAATCCGGACGCGAATACGACAATCGGGATGGTGTTTGTAGATGGAAATCCGCAGGGAGTAGTAAGGGTCGCCGCAACAAGACCGATCAGGGAGGAGCAGAAAAGAAGGGATGCGGGTTCCAATTGATTATTTAGGGATCCGGAATTCAGGATAAGAGATAACAGGACGCGTGCACCCAAGTCGGGGCCATGATCAGTGCCGGAAACGTCGAATTTGATATATTAGAGTGGAGTTTAACCCCAAACGGAGCTTGAGGCCACGTCGTAGAGTATCCAACCACAGCCTGCGACTTCAGCGATAGCACCCACTAAACGCTGCAGAACCCGCCTCTATGGGTTTAGCACTTCCTATCAGGGGTAATAGACTATACTTCGTGTTGTTTTAGTCGGTGGGAAGTCGGAGATGAATGGAGCCACCTTTATTGCGCGATAAGGAAAAAAACCTCGCTTCTCAAACCTTCTTTTCCACGACTCAAGGGAGATTTACCATTTCCCCTGCTGCCCCTGCTTTTCCACATTCCCCTGGCTTGGCTTATCCCGTTTGCGACAAACCGCCCAGGTGAAGCTGAAGCGAGATGTGGTCGCGCGACTCTCCTCAAGTCACGCTATCTTCCTACTTATTTACTCTTGGCGCTGTAGGTCACAGTAGCGTCCAGCCATATAGATCTTGGATGATATGCAGCAGGGATATGCAGTCAAGCCACACTTATTTATACTTCAACTTCACGAGGTACGAGCTCAATGTCTCATACTGGGAACCAATTTGAGTCAATGACGCGGTATAACTATCTGTGATCACATAGGTTGACAGTGGAGAACTCCATAGACATGGTCATCTAATTACAACACATGAATTCATCTCACGTTTGTATCTACGAGGCTTTCTCGAGGTGGTATGCTCCACACTCAGCGCCCTTTTTGGTATATGCGGTACGTACATTCATAGGAAACGAGAAAAACAATCCTCCATATCTCAGCTTCATGATACAACCATTAATCCAAATCTTCCTCCATATTCCACAAGAGTAGAGTATCCTCATCCAGAACTCCAAAAGATTCATAATTTGATGGTACTTTAGACGAAATCATCCTTCTCAATATTATCCTTCAGCCTTCAAATCGGCGGAAATGACGAAAACAGGAAAGTAGTTCTGTTGATAGACCTAGTTATCGACGCAAGTATCACTCCTTGGCTTGCTTCTTGTCTGCATGCTGCTGAGGAAGTCGGTTGCCTCCCTTGGGCATCAAAACCTTTCGGACAATGAATCCTTTCTCGCCATCGGGCCGGGAACGTGCACTGTCTCCATGGTAAAACTCACACCGAAACTTTAGATATCGGTCACGGTGCTTATAAATGGTAATGATGTCGCCCGTGTACAATTTCCCAAAATTGAAGCCTTCGTGGCCACTCTCGCTTTGTGGGCCTCGCCGCAATTCGACATCGTTGACCCAGATACACTTGCGGGTTTTCGTCGAAAGGATGGCCATCACATCAGGAACTGACATCCAATCTTCTCCCGCAGCAATACGAGCCTCGATGGCAGGAGCCCAGAACGTGATCTCAAGTGCATACGCCGGGATTCTCGTGTCCATGGGGTCCGGATAACAAATGGTAGCCTGCGGGCCGCGGCCCCATGAAGTCATTCGATCTTCCAGCCGGAGGGTTAGATCGAAGATAGAGCCCGGTAGGGTCGTAAGTTTGCCAAGCAGAGGACGAGGTCTAATGAACTCCGACTGGGATAGTGTCTGTGAAGTGTAGGGGTCCTCCAAGCCTGGTCGCTGCGAATCCCCGCTATTTGTACGGTAAGTAGTAGCTGGCAACTCAAACACGACTTCCTTGCCCGTCTTCGCGTCGATTGTAACTGCCAGTTCATCTTCGAAATTGTTCTTAAGATGTGCGCCAGAGTCGCCGGAGAGGTTTCTGGATTTACCTTCCTTCGAGCTCTCGCTAGATGTATCGGGCAGTGGTAACACAATCCGACGGCTGAACGGGACGGCCTTTGGCGTGGTCTCGTTCGCATTCTCATTTTGCTTGCTAGATTCTGAGGCACCTTCATTAGCCGGCGTTAATGCTCTGGTAACCGGACTGGCCGGGGTGAGGGCATTCGGTGTCACGGAGCCCCTATCGACGCCAACGACCGATTCCATGTTGAGCTGTCCAACAAGGGCTTCAGCCCCCAAGAGGCTAGCAGCAGACCCGCCAAATTTTGGCATGGGAAGGGAGAGTTCTGAAGCCAGACTCTGGTGGTCACTCCTTGACTCACCACTTGAAGACATGAAGTCGATGACGCTGAAATCGTCGCCCTCAAACGCGTCTATGTTGAATTCTGCGGGATCAGCGCTGTGTGCAATGGATCCGGTGATTTCACCGAATAAGGGACTCGTGTTACGTAGTCCGGATTCTTTAAAACTCTCTATATTCGGGAGAGACGGATAGCGTATCTCTGCAGGTATTTCTTGATCCACGCGTTGCCTCTTCGCTTGTTGTTCTTCGGGGGTATTGTGTTGGTCTTCCGCTTCTGCCTTGTCATAGAGTGAGAGCTGGGACGCGTCAAGTTCCTCCTCGTCCTCGCCTATCACAGGTAGCACCTCAAATTCATCTTCAGAACCTTCATCGTCTGGGTACTCATCGACATCAGGCACGTCCACAATCCATGGATGTTTAAAACATTCACTCTCTTTTGGCCGTAGATGTGGGTCACGGTTAAGTAGTCTCGAAACGAAGTCAGCTCCCTCCTCCGACACCCCTTCTCTGCGAAGCAAGTCCAGGTCGGCCTCTGTCGTCATGATTGTCCTCAACATCTGTGCACCTCGATCATCCGCACGTCCGATAAATGGAGGAGACCCGCAGAGGATGTGATAAAGCACTGCTCCAAGGGACCACATGTCTACGGACTGGTCGTACGGAGAAGTTTTTGGCGGACTGATGGTCAGCTACAACTG